>VXBU01009292.1:8094-34685 GCA_013400315.1 Bombycilla garrulus | reverse complement strand
TTCTCCACCATTTTATTATTGATATTGATTCAAAATCATATATACCATATGAATAACATGAAGGTCATATATTTCTGTCAATCCATAGATACTTCTCGTAAGGATTTACATATTGGTAAACATGGTTCAGGATTGATTATTTGTAAAGCAAAAGTCTCAGCATAAAGCCAAGAAGCTGAACTCACACCTTAAACTATCTTATTCTCATTTCAAAGTAAAAGTTTAGCAGAGTTTTACGTAATCCATATCTATTTTCCTTGTGTGTTGTTTGTAATGAGTAAAATGAGGATGGCAATAAAAGTTGCTTTTGTTATCTGGAAAATCCTTTGATGTTGTGAAAAGAAAGAGCGGTTATTTTCTCCTAACTTAAAAACATGTATGCAGTAATTTCTCTATTAAATATGAATAAAATGTATCCTGTGCATCACTTATGTTCAGTTCCTTCAGTCTGCTCAGGATAGAATGTCACATTTATTAACCCAGTTTAAAGAAAATCTATATTAATGTCTCTGTATTGAATGCCAGCTCACAAAATTTACTACAGCTTCATGGGGAGGTAAGTGGTGGAAGATAAACATGTTTAAATTAAGTCCTTCCTTGAATCACTTCTGTTCTATCAGGCCTCCTTTGTAAGCTATGAACAATCATAACATATGAACCCATTCGGATCTGGGATATTCCTTAGGCACTAAATTGCAGTGGGTTTTTTTCCCATAAAATTTTAACTAGTAATAGTTCTCTAATAATATCAAAAGCTCTGCAAAGTGCACAAGAGAAAGAATTTAAACTGTTTATTTTCTCCAAACTAGTCTCTCAACAGCTAGATAAAAAAACAGGGCATCTAATTAAAAAATGAGTATTAATATATCTGTGATTTGTTTTAATTCAATAAAGGTAGAGTTTTACGTGCAAAAGTCAATGACATACTGCCTATGGATTTAATAAGATAGGATAATAAAACCAAATTTAATACAAGTGTCTAGAGGTGATGTGAACTTTGTCAAAGTTACCTGGATTTTGTAAATTTTGTCCTTCCATATGATACTGTGACTTCCAACATTGTGTAAATAATTCTCTGTGGATTTTTTGACTCAAAAAAGATTCACTGGATAGGCAAGCATAAAAAACAATCTATTAATTTGATGTGGGAGAATAACAAAAAACTGAACTATATGAATATGGAGCCTTGAAAAATGAAAAATATGTATTTGGTCTCACCGTAAGTACTCAGTTTACTGTCCTCTGCTGTGGTGGAAGGAATTAACATAAATTGCTGTCTTCATGTGAATCAATAGAATATTATAGGGAAAAAAAATATGAAATAGGTCAGGCAAGGAAAAACACGCTTATTGCATGCTCATTGCATCTCTCCTGCCAACATCTATAAAAATGCTTTTAAAGTGCAAGAATGGAGGGAGATAAAGAATATTTTTTTCTCTCTTGAGTATGTCCTGCATAATTGCTTAGAAAGAATAGAAGTTTCCTTCCCTTTTAAAAATGTAAAATATGGTGGTAAACAAAGTGGTAAAACTGAAAGGAGAAGGTTGGCTGAATGTTTCTGCAATAATCCTCAATCAATAGTTTATATTAGTAATTTTTAACATTTTTTTTTAAACTCAGTTATTGGAAGTTATATATTTAATTTTAAGTTTACCAAGATTAGTTCTTTGTTTACTAGTTAACTGTTAGCTAACAAATTGGTGCCTCTTTTTTTTACCCTAAGGAGCTGTTGGTTGGTGTCAGATGCAAAGTATTTCCTGTGGAGGAACATACTTTTGTTGCTGGCATTCACTTCAGTAGTACATTATTGCAAACATCTGGAGCACAGCAGAAAAACACTGTCTGGATTCTTTCCTAAAGCACCTCAATAAGAATAGTCTGAGCTAGAGAAATGCCAGAGTAAATGACTAACCCAAACATGGAACAGGACTAGAGCACAGTAGCAAGAATATAAAGGTAAAAAATGCAATTCTTTAACCTGCAGACTCACAGTAGATTTATAGAGCCTTTATCTCAAACCCCACTCCGGCTGCTGCAATTTAAAAAACTATTTCTTCTTTGTCATACACCGTAAAGCAAAGGTGAACATTTACACGTTTGAGGCTTTAATTTTAGATTGATGAATTATCTATTGACAGACAATGAATCTCTGCCACTTCATCCTCCACTCCCCAGATTCAAATTATGTTAAAAGCCATGGTGCAAACAAAGAGAAAGAAGCCAGAAACGTAAATGGGAAGGATCCATTACTCACTGATGAACACTGGGCTGGATTGTGTGAGTGCCAAGTAGTCCCTTGATGTATTGACTGTTCTCCAAGATAAGGTGCAAGAAAACGCTGGTTCTGTCCATGCATTGCTGAACTGGATCAAGCAGCCAGGGGCACCAGTTAGAATTTTCCAAATTATGGAAAAATATTCCCATATTCCCCTTCTAAATTCAAATAACTATGATTTAAAATCTGTGAGCTTTCATATTTGCTAAGGTCATCTGTTACTCATTTAGACATTAATACTTTTACAGTATGTTTTTTTTTCAATTGTTATTCCTTTAAACAATATCTTCTGTAAAACGGTCTCCTTGTGAATTTCCACCATCAATTTACCTGGAATCTGTTACATCATTTCTTGTGGTCTCTCAGGACCTATGACCTATCTTCAAAATGTCAGCTGGACAATGACGCATTCAGATATTCTATCTAATGCTTCTCTGAGAAGTCGTGACAGATATTTTCAAAGAAGTTACATTTTCAGTGGAAATGTCCAAGCCACCAGTCCAATTCAAACAAAGTGGCATTATTGTTTACCTCAGCTTTGAATTTGTTCTGGAGAACATGCAGTTCTCTGCAACTGTGCTGGAAAAACTCAGAATGCCCCTTCTCCCTAGGTAAAAACTATTGCTAACAGAAATCTTTGGAATCAAGGGCATGCCATTTGTTTCCTTGATAATTAATTACCACCAGTCCATTATTAGCTAGTGTTTTAGAACAAGGATTTCTAGAGCCTATGCACTCTGTATTATAGTCTCATTTGACAGGTAAAGAAAAAACAACAACGTGAAAACACCTGATAACCAAGAGATAAACAACTTTTTCAGATATTTCACTATCTGTTTGCTTTTCAAAACCATGGAATAGATTCTGATCTTTTTAACAAGCATCAGGAAACAGCAGTAGCATCCTGGTGGAAGCCAAAGACAGTTTTATTGTACTTTTTATTTTTTTAACACAACATAACATTGCAAAAATTAGGAAGAGAATCCAGATCAGAATGAATTTTTCCTTTCAAATAGAGACTTTTTTTTTTTTTCACAAAACAAACGTGGTAACTTGATTAGTAGTAACCACTTGATTAGCAGGTAACATGTACAGAGAGAAAAACAGGCTAGTTCAACTATCAGAAGAATCCCAGTCATTAAATTTATAACACATATGCTTGAGCTTTATTACCTGAAGGTCCAACCCACAATCCCTAGTTTAAAGATGGAATGAGTTTGCTCTAAACATCTGTAAAATTGTTTTGTGACAGTCCTTCAGTATGCTCAATCTTATCTTTTAGAAGAAATATTCAACTCCTATGAAAGTTATATCACAAGAAGACTCTGTCTTAAATTCCCTACCATATGCTCTGGTTTTATGCCACTGTCCTTTGGTTCTGTGGTAATTCAATGCCAGACACCAGTTACTGTGTTAAAGGGACCTTATCTATAACCCAGTAGACATACACTTCTGTTCCTGAGGTCTCATGCGGGGATCTCCTTAACCCCAGGAGACCCCGCAATATGTAGGAAAGTCCAAGTTTCCGGCCCGTGCTGTTGAAGGAGTAGTCTGGAGTCGTTTGTTGGTGTTCTCAAGGCAGTTTATTAAGTCCTTATCAAAGAGAGATTTCTCTGCTCTGCCAGGGTTGACACAGAACGCGTCCAGAGACACACTGTGCCCGCCCCAGGTGAGCTGTAATCTTTTATACTAAAAACTACGTATTAAATGTTTACAGTTAAGTACCAATCTATGCCACTCACACCACCATGTCCAGATCTGTGTCAAACCAATCCAAAAGTGCCAGCATCACCAAGAAGATGGAGGTGATGAAGAAGAACACAAGATAACATGCCACGTGTAAAAATCCTCCATCTTGTATCTCAGACCCCCCTGTACAGATCTCCAACCCCCCTGTACAGGGCCCTAAACCCCCCTGTACATACATTCAAATTACCTTTTTTTTACTTATAACTACTACTATTTTACTATCTAAGTTTTTGTGACCTGAAATTCCTCATACAAAGCTGACAACCTGTTCCATGGGTTAGAATCAGAGTTACAGGTATTTTTAGTATCATTCCAGGGTCTCTGACACCTCTGGCAAGGCTGAAAAGCCTCCTGACCAGGTTTTGGGTCGGCCAAAGGCATCATAGGAACTCCCTGGGTTCCAACAGTCTCAAACCATACACTCACTCTAAGATTATATTGCTGAATATTTCTATCTAACCAATAAGTAAATTGGATTTAATTGTTCTACAGTTGTATAGCAGCATATTTAGTAATTTGCCATATAAATCTCTCATATATTGGGTTTTTTAGCAGAGAAAAATGTTAAATATAAATAGCATTGAATATTCTTGCCTTAGAAGATCTTACATGGGATGACTTCATTCTGAAAAGCAATTTCAAAAGTATAGTGCAGTGAATGACAAGAAATTTTTGCATATGATTTATGGTCTGAAAGGTGGTGAAAATCCTGGGTGTATGCATTATTTTGTGTAGGAACAGCAAACTTAGATTTCTCTGGTCTCCGATAATTAGTAAAGGAAGAAAAACCTGATTTTTCTTTCACCCTTGTTATTACTCAATCTCATAATATTTGAAGATAATACTTTGAAGTTTTTTACACCAAATCAGATTTCATCTAGAGATAAAATGGTAAAGATCACAAGGCTTAATATAAATATGCTCATTTGTGACTCTCTGACAATTTCTATTATTTTTCTGCACTTGCAAAATAACACATCAGTAGTGTGCTTGATAAAATCCAGAAAGGCCCATTTAATTTAATTTACCTATGTAAATATGTGACTTCAACCTTGTCAGTATTTGAATGAAAAAACAATCAAACAAACAACAAAGAAAGAGCTACAAAGGCAATTTCTTAAAACTCTCCTTGATTTTGCAAATTGTTTGAACTTGTTGATTAAAGTTTCCATAAATATTTTATAGCACTGACCTTCTGCTTCAGAAGTTACTTAAACTAAAGGCACTGGAAGCAAATACAATCCAAAACCTGTGTAATCTGCTAAAAAGGATGATCAAGCCAACAGTTAATTGCAGTTACAGGCAGTTTGGTCTTCCTCAACCTACTGCAGAGACCATCTCTTTTTTTTTCAGTGAAGTTCAAAGGAGATTTTTTCTTGCTTTGACAGGTTCTGGAATCTATATTCCCATTTCTACAAGTCCATGTCATTATGCCTTAAGTTCACACAGTTGAACCCAAGTTGTACAGAAATTGCTGGCAGATAACTTGCATTTATGATTTTGGGATCCAAACATTTTGCTACTGCACAAAATAAATAATCTAAGTACAAAGAGAGATCTCTTCTAAAAAGATTGCATATGTATGCTCAAGTCCAGTTGATGTAGAAGCCAAGGACCCGAGGTCTCAAGGCCCTCAGGTGAAGCAGATTTTTAGGAATGTGCTTAGACTGGACAGACTGCTCTGATCCCACAGGTTACCCCAAAGGTGAGGAAGAAGTCCTTTTACTGTTGTGCAGGTTGCATAAGGGTTTAATTTATCTATGCAGGTTCTATCAGTAGAGAAAGAAGCAGAAATAGCTGCTTCTTGTAGCTTTTGCCTTGTTCAAGATTTTTGACATTGACTTCTGTTTTCTGTGACAGGAAGGATGTAATTACTGTGGATGTTTATTGAAGAAGTGAGGAAAAAATACATTCCCATTCCCATGATCCTCTCCAACGATCATTTATTCTGAAGTGTTTAAATTTTTATCAAACCTTGGCTTTTATATGATGATGCCTTTTGAAGCTGGTAGGTCTGTTGTTATGGTGCAGGAGTTTATTATAGCCGAATTGTTTTTTGCATGTCATAAATTCTAAGTCTTTGCACTCACCAAGATGAGTAAAAGATGACTATAAACTGTACAATAAAAAGAGGTAAGCGTAAAATATCATTTCTTTGATTTGACATCATCTTTGACAGGATTTTATACATATACAGACACAAAGAAAAGAATCTCAAATCAAGATGCAAAAAAATTCCTGTGCAGAAGTAACTGTTATGGGTTTCTTATATATAATTTCAATTAAGGCGACTGGGCTTTGTTTTTCTGCAGCCAAATCACTACCAAAGCAAGCATTAGAAGTGTTGGTAACTCAGTTTCTGTTATTTTTTTCCTTACAAAAGGTAAGTATGATAAAGTATGAGAGTCAGAGTTTTACATTCTTATATTTATAATTGCTTTTAGTTAGTACTTTTTAAAATACATTCGCTATTATAACTGTGTTTTATCCCATGGACTGTTTCCTGCTCCTGTGGAAATTAAACACTAGAGGAGGGATTAGACAAGGGACTTTGAACTCCTAGTAAGTAATTCTGATATGTGGGATACAACCCTCACAAGCTCTGAACGCCTATTTAACTGATGTTTACAGCTTGGCAACTGGCATTTCTAAAGTTTCAAGACAGCTCAAAAACCCTTCAGTCCCTCAGTCTATTGAAAAGTGCCCTATGGACTTGGGAATAGGCCTTGTCACACAAAAGCCATGTACTAGATCCACTGAAACAAAGAGGATCCAGAATTCAGTGAGACTAAAGGCAGCCTGAGGCCACCTGAGACACTAGAGGACACAGTCTTCCATGGCTGTGTGTGTGCTGGCCCCAGGAGGTGAGCTGGCCTTGCAGGCTGGACTTGAGCACCTTGTGAAGTGGACACCTGAGGATAAAGATTCTTCCTTCTGGAGCAAGCCTTCGGGGCTTCCTTAAGAATAGATACTTAGATTGCTAGCTTCCCAAGAATAAATGTTTGAGAGGCCACAGACTCACATTTGGGTCACACCTGGCAAATTTTCTGTGTGGAAATAAGTGGAAAAAAAAATATTAACAATTTGTTACTCTCTTTTCCCTTTGCTCCAGTGCTTGAATTTTCTGAAATACAATTTGCAACTTTTGCAAAAGCGCAAACATTGTTTTGCATCAATACATCATCAGTAGGATAAAACTAAGCTGTTTCTTTATTGCAAACTCCAACTAACATTCCCTGTTAGTGGGTGAATAGCCTAGCACCTGCTCAATTTTCCTTTTAAAGATGTGGCTATTTTTACATTAACGTAAGGAGGAAGCGTCCTTTAAAAATTATTATATCCTTAAAACTTGAAAATAGGAAACAAAGCTTTATGAAACTAAGTATATAGTCTGTATTTTTGTCTGTTGGGTACTTTTGCAACACCCTGATTGGTTCAAAAGTTGAGAATAGTCTCTAAATTTGAGAAGAAAGTCTGTCAATCCAACCATTATTCTTAAATATTTGGTTGGTTGACACTCTTAGCAAAAGGAATCATATGAGGACTTTAGCAAATAGGCAACATTGATTCTTCTAAAAAGATACTTCCATTCTTATCCTTCTGTTTCCCTTCAATGCAAAGCAGTTGACTTGAGGAGAAAAAGCATTGGCTCTGATGCATGACAAGGTGGGATACTTGAAACTTTTCAATATCCTGGCATGTCATTCTTTGGAAGCTGTCCAAAGTACTCATGTTTTATTCCAGCTGGCATGTAACATACTCCTTCCACTGTCAAGACCTAAAAAGGTTTACTCAGAAAGTCTGTAAAATTTTTTTGCAGCAGAAATAGTCACTTATTTTTCTTTTCTTTTTATTATTTTTAAGCTCTGATGATAGTATTTCTGCCTCCTGAAATAATTTTATTCTTTGGGATTTGTTCCTTCTGACCTCATTCTGATGGAATTTTAAATACTTAAGGATGATAATAAACCTTGAGGTTGTGTATGTCCTTATTCTAATAATTGTAAGAGATTTTTTGTGCATTATCTTCAGTTGAGATGAGGTAACACATCAAGAAGACAAAACAAGGATTCATTTTACATATAAATACTAATCTACTCTAAAAATTCAATTCATAAAACTATAAAGACTAAGTTATAATTTCTAACAATTTTATTGAATAAAAGCTTGTACTTTAGATCAAAATTACTGGCTATCTATGAATGTATTATATCAAATACTGAATAATATACAGAACAGACTTTTGACAATAAGAAGCAGGTCATTGCCCTACTCCTGAGGCTGTAAAATCATACTGCTATCTCCTCCTTATGACCTTAGGAATTTTCTCTGTGAAATTCTGAAGAGCTCTCCTGCAACTCAGAGTGACTTCTGGACTCCCTTCCACAGTTCATATACCTTGGAGTTGATGTTACAAAGGGTACTCAGATGAGAAGAGATCGAAAATGTGTTTGGAATTATTTTTGATGAAGCAAAGTTTTCTTAAAGTCTGTAGAGGTGAAACTCCATTAAGATATTAAAATATATTGCCTTTTGTCTGTCATGCATAGATCAAGTTTCAGCCTGCTGTTAGATTTCCATGGAAATATTACATACAGTATTTGTACATTGAGTAGAAAGATGTGTATTATAAAAAGGCAGAACTGAAGATATTCTTGAATTATGGATGGTTCTTAACATCTAAAGACACCCTCATTTTCAACAAAAGCAGGAATATATATTTTCCCTTAGGATGCTGTATTTATCCTTTTAGAAATATTGCTTTTGTCTGCCCTCTGACAAATTTTTGATAGGTAAACTGGTGTCTGTGTTTTTTTAAAATTCTTCAGGAAGATAAGATGGGATTTTGTTAGTAAGGACATGATGCAAGATAAATAGCTGGCTTGGTTGACCTCAGTGGACAGGGATAAAGTGGCAGCAAATGCCAGCAGCCAGGAAGTATGCTTGCAACCCAGAAGAAAAGATCTGAAGGTGTGTACTCAACCCTCATTCTCTGTTTCTGAGAAGAGCATCTGGAAAGTTTCACCTAAATTGTGGTGGCCTACAGGGGTGATCTGGCAGGGTACTTTTGCACTTTGGGCCTTGAAGCAGGCTCAGTGAGTGCTGAGGAGGGCAAGGAAGGAGACTCTGTTGTCTGATAGAGTAGCTTTGGAAAAGAAAATACTTATGTTTCTGGAGCTTCAAACGACAGGACAGTGGATCACTTTAAAATACGAATATATAGCAAACACAATCATTATTGTTTTTCCTGTCACTAATGTCCTTCATTCATTACCATACTGGTTTTAGAAAAATAATTTTTGCCTGTTCTGTTTATACCACACAAAATTATACCAATTTCAGCTGGGAATTTGATAACAGAGCTGCTGTGAACTCCTTTAAAACCCAGGAAGAAATTGGAAGACCTGGTATCTAACCTAAGACTTAACCCAGAAGGAGATTGGATATCCTCAAACAGAAGGACAGTTCTAATGACAGTAACTTCTCCTACTTCTGGCTGAATGAAAGTGGGACAAGCATCCTGCATGTATGCCTTTTTTTCTAAAGTTGTTGAGATTTTGAATTCCTGTTTGAGAGAAATGCAGCTTGGAGCAACTCACTGAATTTATACCAAGAAGTAGAGAAGAAAACCAAATACCTCCCAGTTTAGCAAGTGAACTGCAGAAGACCAGCCTCACAAATGCCCTAGTTATCCCTAAACAGAGAGCAAGGGGCTTGAACACTGAACTCAAACCAGCCATTTCTACAGCACATTAATGGTACCTCCTTCAATTTCTGCCATGCTGAGGTTAAATTGTTTTTGCAGACCCTCTCATGATCTTCCACTCCAAATTTAAACAAGCTTTTATTTAGACTGATGTCTAGAATCCTGATTTCAGAAAACTATATAATCAAACACCATTCTTACATAAATAAAATATTTACTAAGTAGATTTTTTAAAGATATCTCAAATTTAAAGTGTTAAATTTAAAACATGAGAAAAAAATACTGAAAACATTAGTACGCCTTTACAGTAATACCTAAATAACTGTGTCATGACATAAGTGTCAAATAAATAAGTATTTTAAATTCCTAGATTAATAAGGCAAGGGCTTTTACATTTGAAAGTTCACAGGATATCCACTTCCTNTTATTCAGCATTATTACATAAAATATTTATGTTAGTTGAACTGAACTTCAACAAACTGCATATATTCCTTGTAAACACATATTACCAGCATTATATTTTGATAAACAAGGAATGCATCCTCTTGTCACAAAACAGTGGGTTCCAACAACTCCAGCTTTCCTAAATCACACTTACAATGATTGAAGCCATCTAATTTTCACAAAAGAGCAGTGGAAAATTAATTTAGAAGCACATTTAGTTACATATATGTTTGCAATCAAACTGTTATTTTAAATTACTTAATTAGAACAGTTTGTCATACTTACTGGAAACTAGCATAATGGTAGTGTTGAGACCACAAAAGTCAGAGAGGGATTGAAAGGACTGTGAGTGAAAGGAAAAGAGCAAGTGTTTTAAAATTCCCAGAGTTTAACAGTTCTGGAAAAATTTATCATCAATTCCAGTCATACGTCCCTGTGTGTGAACACACATATATGTTTTCTTATGCTGAGAATTGTATATTTGTTTTTTTCAAAATCTTTCATCCTCAGTAAACTGCAGTTACTAAAACTGGGCTGTTCCAAGCTACATATCTCACAGTGGTACCACATAGAACAAAGAAAAAACACATAGTCATTGCCAAGGCTTTGCCTCCATGGGATTTTCTACTTGGAGCTTTAGTTACCAAGAGTGTTCCTCAGAAGTCCTTCCAAAATATTATGGAAGGAAGATTGATGGAAACATCATGGCATGACAAACGTCAATAGTGATGCTCAACAAAAGTTTCTGGAATTCAAATGAAAGTCATTCACTGTGACTTGTGCTGATGCTGCCAGACCAGGTTTCTCCTTTCAGATGTGTTTGAAACCAGGCTCTGACCTGTAGGCTTTCTGCACTCACATTCCTAACTAGCCAGTAGCTCATCTTGTGAGGAATTTTAAAAGTTTTCTGGACAAAATTTTATTTCCCCACAAGCTCACTAACTTTTATTGAAATGTATTATCTCATATGTTCCAGTTTCAGGTTTCATAGTACCAGCATTGATATGGCCATACCACAGTGCCTCACTTCTTCAGAAACATCCATTTAGATTTAGATAAAAATTGAGGTACTGAACACCTTCTTTGCCTGAGCCTTCAACACTAAGACTGGTTAACTTCAGGGCAATAAGCCCTCTTAGCTGGTAGACAGGGACTGGGAGCAGACTAGACCCCGAGTAATCTCAGAAGAAGTTGATAGTGACCTGCTGAGCCATTTAAGTCTCTGGGAGTGGATGCGGATTCTTCCAAAGGTACTGAGGTAGCTGGTGGAAGAGATCTCTAAGCCACCCTCCATTATTTACCATCAGTCCTGCTCCCTGTGGAGGTCTCAGGTGACTGAAGGTTGGGCAATGTGACACCCATCCAAGAGTCAGAAGGAGAATCCAGATAGCTACAGGCCTGCTAGCCTGACCTTGGTGCTCAGCAAGGTTATGGAGCAGATCATCTTGATTGCAATCACTCAGCACGTAGGGGACAACCAAGGCTAGCAAGGGTTTAGGAAAGGCAAGTCCTGCCTGACCTGGTCACTTTTATGACCAGGTGACTCTCCTGATAACTGACGGGAAGGTTGTGCATGTTGTCTACCTGGACTTCAGAAAAACCATGGACATATTTTCCCACTGAATTCTCCTGGAAAAGTGGTCAGCCCAGAGCTAGGACAGGCATAATCTTTGTTGATTAAAAAACCAGAGTGGTAGTGAATGCAGGTACATCCAGTTTGTATCTGGTTACTGCTGGTGTCTGAGAGGAATCACTATTGAGCCCAGTCCTGTTTGATAGATTGACAATAAATAATATGGATGAGATCAAATGTATCCTCAGTGAATTCATGGGCAACACTGAGTTGGGTGAGGGCATTGATCTGCTGGATAGCAGGAAGGTTCTGCAGAGGAATCTGCACAGGCTACATCTATAGGCTGAGGCCAAATAGATGAGGTTCAACAAGGCAAAGTTCCAGGCTGACACTTCAGTCACAAAAGCTCCAGTGCTGCAGGCTGGGGATGATGGTCAACAGTGGGTGAACATGAGCCAGCTGTGTGCCCGTTGACATGTGGGTTCTACCAAAAATAGTGTAGCCAGAGCAGCGACCATCCCATTGTACTGACTGCTGGTTAGACCTCACCTTAAATCCTGTGTTCAGTTTTGAGCCACTCATGACAAGAAAGGTGTTGAGGTGCTGGAATAAGTCCAAGGGAAGGTCAACAGAGCTCGGGAAGTGCCTGGAGCTCAGGGTCCCGGGGAGTAGCTGAGGGAGCTGTGGGTGTTTAGCCTGGAGAAAAGAAGGCTCAGGGGAGACCGTACTGCTCTGTACAAGTGCCTGAAAGGAGGCTGTAGCCTGGTGGGAATCAACCTCTTCTTCCAGGCAAATGAGCAACACAGGCCTCAAGCTGTTCCAGGGAAGGTTCAGGTTGTACATCAGGAGGACTTTAATCTTGCAAAGAGTTGTAAACACTGGAACCACCCAAGGAAGTGGTGGTGCTTGAATCCCCATCCCTGGAGATATTCAAGAAAGAACTGGACATGGCATTTAGTGGCATGCTCTAGTTGACAAGGTGGTGATCAGTCAAAGTGGACTTGGAAGTCTTTTCCAACCTAAATGATTTTGTCATTCTGTGATTTATATTTTCCACTGTAGCTCTCAGCCCTCTTTCAAAGTAACTTTAGAATATAAATATCATTTGACTGAAATAATGAACAAGAAAAATACATTTATATTTTCCTTGCCCTTACACAGACTGAGGGGCCACCTTTTTTTAATCTTCAGCCCCAAAGCTCCTACCTTTTCAGACCATTATTACTGTCTTCTGCCAAAACAGACCCTTCCAAACATGCTGTCACTGCAGCATCACATAAAAAAATTTTGTGTTTGTTTTTACAGATCTTTGTGTTCTGCAAAACTTTAACACTACAAGCATAATATGGAAGTTTTGTCACACACTGAATATATATCCAAATAATCAGTGTACCTCAAAGCATTTTAAATATCTAGGAATAATACACAAAGAATACATACAGGAATAATACATGTATTACTGAGGCAGCTCTAAAAGATATTTAGATATTTAAAAAACATACTGATATCTCATGCTGTGCTCATATTCATTGAGAAAACTAACTGATATTGCAGAACATGCAGAGTGTCTTTTAGAATTTCAGTAAATTCTTGCATGCTACAAATTAATGAAAAATGGAAATTTCTTCCCACTAGAAGTTTTACTATAAAGAAGTACCCTGCTACTAAAGAGAATTCAGATCCAGGAGTTCCTCTGTTGTTTTCTTGAACTCTTTCTTTAGTACCCAAAATCAAAAGCAGATTTTGTCCCTTTTTCGCCTTCCAATTTCAGTATCTTTGAAGCAGGTTCACAATCGGTATGTCTTAAGACCTCTTTAATGTCACACCAATTAGTCAGATAGGCAGATTGAGAGCTGGGAGAAAGTAAACACTTGGTTGTCACTAACAATGCAATTCTCCATGCTTTCCTGCCAGACACATTTTCCCTCCTTCCCCTGTAAATGAAAAAAGAAAAAAAAAAAAGAAAGAAAGAAGAAAATAAAAAGGAAAAGCGCAAACTCTCTTGGGACAGAGTAAAATTTGACAGAATATTCCCATTCAAACGCAACTTGCTTCACTTACAACTCAATGGTGGGAATTTAAGTCTTGAAACTTTATAGGTTAACATTACTCTCTGATTTGATTTGATTTGATTTGATTTGATTTGATTTGATTTGATTTGATTTGATTTTTCCCCAAGTGCAAAAATACAAAACAATTTACAAGAGTCAACAATCTGGAGCTACTGATGTGTCATTAGTAAAATGCACACACTTGAAATTATACAGAAAAAAAAGTTTGGAATAGCACAGCCAATATCATTGTCAGTCTCTCTTATGCCCTTTTTTATGAGAAACTGAAGGTGTCTGCCAGATACTGACTAAAATATTTCAAATCTTTTTGCACAGTACTCAGAATCAGTAGTGAGTTTGAATCGCAGATGGACTGAAATAGAGAGCTCTTGTCTCTGTCTTAGTTACATGTCTTTACTCAAACAGAAATTACAGTTATCATGTCTGTAGTATGGCTTTTATTCCCATCAGCACAGTCTTTAAACGCTTCTCTGCTTCTCTAACTCTTCCTATCTTTCCTCTTCCCTTTAGTCTAAATTTAAAAATATCTTCTTTTATTTTTCTACCTTCTGGAAAGAGAAGGAATTATGAGAATTTAAGTGATGGAGAGCATTGGCAATACTTAATCTGATCTAAAAGGAAGAGGCTCAGGAGAAAAATATTTATAACATAAAGTAAAACCCCCAAACCACCCAAAACCTACAGTAATTTTCAGGATAAAGTTTAATTCTTGTGTTCTCAAAAGCAGCTGTCCTTTCAAGAAACTGGCCAATATTTTTTTGTCTTTAAGGAATCTATTTGACTCCAAATGAAGCATTTGTTTCTCTATTTCTGTTTTGAAGCAGAAAACACACGACTCCTGTTCAGTTCCTGAGTATGAAAAAGGCAAACATCAGCAGTCTGTTAGGGAAGATATGATGTCAAATGGAAATCAGTGGTTATTTATACTTGAGGCCAAGTAGTAGGGGATTTATAAAATGAGGAAAAAAATAAGGGGGGTTATGTGTCAGCAGGTTGTATAATCTGTCTCTCATTGTTATGTTTCTTAAAACATCTTCCCGTATTGCTGCCAGTGCTCCAAGAGGCGTAGCTATTTAAATAGATGAACTTTTCTGAGGTGTTTATATTCAGCCCAATGTGCATTTTAAGTTTGTGAACCTTTGAGAGGCCACTGAGGATTATTCAAAAAGAAGTCTGGTAGAATTAGTGAATAATTGATTAATAAAGAACAGCTAGAGAATAAACTGGCTGTCCTATGGCCCCAGAATCATAAGCACATATTGACTGGGCTGGGAAAATTTAATCTTTCCAAGTCAAATACTTTTTTAGTTGATGCTGACTTGAGAGACAATATATTAGCATGCTGTCATTGCACATAAGCTCAGTAAGCTTCAGCAGTGCAATAAATGCCAGGTTGATTAAACAGAGAGGAGACTTCATTGATATGAAGTAGGTTGGTCCCTTCTCCTTGTGTCATATGCAGTCTTTAAGAATCAGGATTGTTAAAAAGAGGTGGAAAGATGATATACTAACACTCCATGTGTCTACCTAGCTGAATCCTAAACTATATCAATAAACAGAATTTTTTCTAATTTTGACAAAGATGCAGCATGAAAATGCTTAAAGCTGTGGATAGATTCTACTAACCTCAAGTACAAGAGAATATTTTAGGTGATTATGCAATTATATGTTGATCAAGTAATCAGACATCCTGTTCCTTTATTATTATGTGCTATTAGACTTGTTGTCTAGGAATTGTCCCTTTTATGGCAGGAAACTTATTTTAAGACAGAATAATAGTAATTTTAAGTGGTGAGTAGAGGACTTTTGTTTATGGTGATTTGGGTGGGTTTTTTTGGAGAAAATAGATATTGAAGTGCTAAACTGCAGACAGAAATAGGCTACAGGACTAGATTTCAGTACCTTGAAATTTCTTTCTTTTTTCATTTTTTTTTAAGAATGTTGGAATGTACAGTTGGCTTCTATCCAGGAAGTTTTGCTCCTCTAAGAGAGTGCTTGGGCACCTGTTGCTGAAGTGGATGAAAAGCTGGAAGTCACTTCTAACTGAACGTGGGAACAGAACAAGCTCAATTCATTATGATCATCCATGGTAAGCTAAAAAACATCTTAACATTCTAGTAAAGTAAGACTCAAGCCACTAAATTAATCTTACTTCAAATAAATATTTCGCAGAGAAATGAAGACCTTAGAGCAGACATGTGGTAGTAGACGACTTCTTGCTTGTGCATACTTTTTGTTAACTATTTTGTTTCCAGAGAGAACGGGATAAAAATAAAGAAAGTGGATTTTTAAAAAGGGAGCTTTGACAACACAGCTACACAGACCTTCTGGCCACACTGGAGAGAAATATATTTGTTTGCTGCAAAAGTCAGAAAAAGTCTTCTAAGCTTCCAGAAATCACTGACATTTTTCCACATAGTGACAGAAAGCAGAAAAAAAGGCTGTAAGAGTACAGCAGATTTTATTACTTATGAAAGATTATTTTTAAAAATGCATTCTAGACACATTTCAAATTGAGCAATATTTCACAGGAAGGGTATTTTCCATGTGCAATGGACCCAAACTCCATTGCCACCAAGATTAATGAAACTTTATATTTAAAAGTGATAAAAAATTGTAAATAGGCTATCATCCATTGTCTTTTAATTTTTGATACACATACAAAGAGGTCATCAGCCTTCTCCAAACTAAAAGGAAGGTTTTTTAAAATAAAATGTCACCTCTGATTCTTCATTTAGCTCGTGTTTTCTGCCTTCCTGGGTGGGAAATTTAAGCCTTTAGAGCCCACAGAATGGAAAGTGCTATGAAAATATAAAATATTACAACTCTGAAATATTCAAAAAAAGATTTAGCATGGTTACGAATCAGATCCAGAATCTGTTTGCATCACTTGGTGACATATTTTAGTTACATTATTGGGATATTGCAGGCAGCACCACATAAAATACAAATGTTTGTTTGATGGATTGGACAAAACTTAACAAACTGTTACAGAGTAAAAATTTTATCCCAACCAATAGGCTGATGAAGCTTTTGCAAACTGCAATAGAGCATTAGAGAAAGCGTCTACTACTGCCTTCCAGAAAACTTCAGACGACCACCCATGATTTTTTCTTTTCTAGTGAAAATTATTGTCTTGATTAAGGGTAGTATTTTTGACAGAAACAATATTGGACCCCATATTGGAGGAAAAAAAGCAAGCATGCTATGACTATTTGTGTAATATTGTACAAAGCCACTGCAAAATGTTTAGTAATTGACCATTTAAGTAAAGGGATTCCCTTAACTTGCCCTAGGTATGATTTTTGTAATAGAAAAAAAAATCCCCCATGAGAGAAGGTAGAGAAAGAAAAAAATAGAATGTTATATGTTAGTTTCCATCAGGTAAAACATGAAATTTTTCTTCACATGTCAGTGAAGATATTCAAAGAAAAGCAATGAGATGATATGTCAGCTGTTAGTGGTAAGTAGCTCCAGTTCAACCATACAGATATGACAGGACTGGGAGCACACTGTGCTATGTCCTGAGTGAAAACATGTAGTGGCACAATCAAAGCTCCTGAACTCCAAGACATGAGATAAATCTTTCACTAGAAATAAAAATTTCTTTAATTCATCCCTTTTTCTGAAATAATCTGGATATATTCTGTCTTAAGTATTTCTATGCAAATACTGTATCTGCAGTAGCACAGTAGGTGTTTATCCCAAACCCAAGAGATCTGAACACGGGAAACCAGGGCATCAGAGATATAGAAAGTCCACTTAGAATTAGCAATAGAATTACAGTGGTTTTCTTATCAGAAGGAACTAATTTATTTCGTTTAATCCCTGGCAGAAGTCAGAGGAATCCACTTTACTGTTAGTTGTTATATTAAGGAGATGCTTGAACGGTTTTAATGTAATAAATTCTGTTCCACCCTTTCATGCACCATGTTTAACCTTGCAGAAGTCCACAAGCTGCACCTTCTTTTCCCAGTACAAAAGTCTTTTAAATAACTGTGAGAAGCAAAAAGAGATATTTCTGTCAGTTAAATGCAATTCTTCTGCTCTGAATATCAAACAATCAGCACTTGAAGTGATATCTTTAAGTGATTTAAGAAGATATAGCTTCTTTATCAATCTGATAACTTTATTGATTGTTTTTTATTTATTTAATTTCATCAGAAAACCAGTTATTAAAACAAGAGCATGGTGCTCTTACGTCAAAGTCACAGGATTTGATTCCTGTACAAGCCATTCACTGAAAGCTGAAAGTGATCGTTGGGGGTACCTTTTAACTCAAATACTTTGTGATTCTGTGATTCTGTGATAGTTACACCAAAAAAATAGTTCCTTCAGTAAAATATGATTCAGCCCATGAAACTACAGGGAACCTATAGGAAACTATATTAATCTCTTGGTGCCCTGCACAGAATTACCCATAACATGATAACCATCTTCCTTCTTGCCTAACCCAAAACTCATTTAGGGTCACCTCAAGTGCTGGGGGCAGTTTGGGGTGCCACAATACAAAAAAAGATTCAGTTATTAGAGGGGTGTGCAAAGGAGAGCAATGGGGATGGTGCAGGGGTGGGTTAGCCATACCAGGGGTGACTGAGGTTTCTCGGTCTGTTCAGCCTGGAGAAGGCTGAAGGGACACTTCACTGCAGTTACAGCTTGCTTGTGAGGGGAAGAGGAGGGGGAGGCACTGATCTTTTCTCTGTGGTGACAATGACAGGACCTGAGGGAATGGCCTGAGTTTGTGCCACAGGAGGTTTAGACTGAATATTAGGAAAAGGTTCTTCACTCAGAGGGTGGTTGGATTTTCTTGGCTCCCCAGAGAAATGGTCACAGCTTCAGCATGACAGAGTTCAAGAAGCTTTTAGACAATGCTCTCAGGCACACACTGTGCCTTGCTGTGGCTGTCTTGTGTAGGACCAGAAGTTGGACTCCTATGATCCTTGTGGGTCCCTTTCAACTCAGGATATTCTGTTCTGTGATCAAACAATCCTGATTTTAGATAAATGTTTTGCGTGTCTACTTTTTTTATCCTCTCACTTGTGAACAACATGGCTTTATGAAATATGCCATTTCTTTGTCTCTTCTGCTGGAATTTTCATAGCTATTTTACTAGTTAATTTTCTTATTTCTCTGCCTATTTTACTTTCCTGTTGCTCACTGTAAGTATACTTAGTTTAAAGAAATCTTTATAGGTGGTTGAAATATACCCTGTAATTCTACACTCACTCCTTTTTGGTTTTTAACATTTTGATACCTCCCAATGTTTTCCCTTTCTGTTTTCTGTTTCTGTTACTTTAAAACCTTCTAGTTATTACTTATACTAACTTCTTATATCCTCTAACCACATTTGCCTCTGTTTCCCCATTTCCTGTCTAAGCTTAAAAGGAATTAATTTCTGCTATAGTCTCTACAAAATTATTTCTCTATTTTCCGACGTTCTGATGGTGGCCTCACAGATATTAAAGGATTCAGCAGTAAGACTTCAAACACTTTTCTGTCATCTGCTGTGCTAAAAATTTTGAATAGATTCACTATCATCATGAAACGTGTCCTTTTTTTTTTCACTATTTTTCTTATGCAATAATCTGGCCACATATATCTACTATCTATAAATGTTACTTAAAGGAATGGGAGGAGGAAAATATTCAGGAAACTGAGTGCATGTGTGTTTTGTGGTTGCTGCAGGTCCTGGCTGCAGAGTTAGCAATAGTCTCTCACCCTCTGAAGCAGCTCATAATTACCAGTGCCTGTTCACCAACTCTGCGTGTGTGAACTCAAAACAATGTTTTACCTTCTGGTTTAGTGGTACCCTTTTGATACCTGCTCTGTGTCATGTTCTGAGATAAAAACCCTCAAAGTGGAACATGCTATACTCTACGGATGAAATTAATCATGGGTTAAGCTTCCTGATGGAACCTGTCACACATTCAGTATCTTGTTATTTAAAAAGAAACCTTATGCAAGAAATTTTGTTATTCTACTCTCTCTGTTGTTTTTTGTTTGTTTTGGTTTCAGTTTTTTGTTGTTGCTTTTTTTAATGGAGGTGTGATTTGAAAGCATTTATTAGGCTGAAGTTAATTTATTGGGGTTTATTTGTGTGCTATGGTTCACCTTTACTCATTTTTGATATTCAGAAGAGGTTTTATTTTGAATTAGAACTCAAGTCACCATTGTTGGGGTATTTTAAAATTCCAGTCAATTATCATTATATCAAGAAGACATCAGCACAGCACCTTGGATGTTTCCTACTTTGTTTCAGTGAATTTTACTTCAACTCAGTGACCAAAGAAAGCCCACGTTTCTATGCCATTTTTACACAGAGAGTCTGGAAAATTCTATCTTCCAGTTCAGTTTAT
The DNA here is from genome assembly GCA_013400315.1 of Bombycilla garrulus. NCBI lineage: Eukaryota > Metazoa > Chordata > Aves > Passeriformes > Bombycillidae > Bombycilla > Bombycilla garrulus. The sequence goes on along the minus strand of VXBU01009292.1, from coordinate 14,509 downwards.
TGTTACAACATCAGCAGTTAGTTTCAGTCATCCTATGGAGCAGGTACAATTACTTTAAAACATCAGTGTAGACGTGTGCAAAAAGCTGGAATTACTACTTAGTATTTTGGGAAGGTGAACACAGGTAGAATCATTCCATAGTGTTTGCTAATATAAAGGAGCAAATATGTTAAGAGTTTTTCCACAGCCACTTTCCCAAAGCTCAAAAATAGAAGACCTGAGAAATAAATATGAGTCTTGGCAAAAACCCTCTGAGTACACTGTCCCTACATGAGAACATCACTAATAGTAGGACACAAAAATCAGCCTCTGTCAGATGACAACTCTGAAATACTCTGAAATCATGTTCTGAAAGAAGAAACTGTGATGGAAATATAAATTTACATGATGTTATACTACGGTTCTGTGTGACATGAATGCATTTGCATGATAAAACCTCAATTATTGTATTAATAAAAATATATCTTTAATGACTAGATGTTCCTGTTCTGATTGCAGAGTGACAGAAATTTTACTGTGTATATTTGATTTCCTTTGCTTGAAATAAAAGGTGCAATAATTTAATTTTTTATTTGTTTATTTGGATCAATAGTGTCACAAAACTAAATAATTATGCATTAAATTTCCCATGGTAAGCAAGAAGTACTTGATACACATATTCTGACAATAATTTAAACACATTAAATATGTATGATTACTGTGAGTGTCCTGAACAGCTACTTGGACATGTTCCAGAAGCAAAATTGTCCCTATTTCTGAATAAAATTATTCAGATTAAAAATGAGGAGGAATTGGAATTCCAGCAATAGTTCAGTGCTTCTCCCATGGCTAGAACTACATGGTCTTTTAGGTCCCTTCCAACCCAGATAATTCTATTGCTCTATGATTCAAAGCCATCAGTCCTTCCTTCCTTCCTTTCTGATAAATAGTAAATCAAAGATGCCAGCTGTGAAAATTAAATGGAATATATTCTGGTGTCTGATTTAAAAAAAAAAAAAAGAAAGAAAGGCAAACAGAGACTATTTGAGAAATCAGGTCAACAGCCACCCTAACATTAAAAGAGACAAGCCAAGGAGATAAAGTTGGAGAGTGACAATCATCACCAAGCTATTGGGTCATAAATATGTAGAGAGAAAAGAATCTTGGAAGAAATACACATATTTGTGTATATTCATTAAAATGGTATCTGCAAGTATTTTCAGAATAGCACAGAAGCCTCAGGTTCATCACCCTAGAGCATCAGATAAACATATTTATCAAGCTGCCATACTTGCAACACGTGGACTACTTCTGTAAGGTGAATGAACTCTACTCCTATGGAATAATGCGTTATTGTGGAATATGAACAAACTTTTTTATACCTAGTTATCAACAACCAGTTTGAACACCTCTGAAGTATGCTCTTTCAGAGGCTTAGGCATATATTGGACAAAATGTCACCTGCTGGAAATAGAAATCTCTTTGTTGTTGATTAAAAGGCTTGTAAAACACTATTCCTCAAAGGATGATTCACATGGCAAAAAAAAGACTGAGGAATTGAAGAAAAGTTTTTAGTTAGGGGCAGCTTCCTCTTTGCCAAAAAATCCTCTCCCTGTCTCATTAAACTGAACAGCTCAGCAACCCATTTGGTTCTAAATAACCTCTACTTTTTCATTAAGGGAGCTGTCAGAAATGACCATAATCCCTAATCTGCAAAAATGTTTAGTCCTCTCCAACTCATTCACATAGTTGGCCAGATTTCTACTCTCCAAAATTACAGCAATAAAACATGTCATTATGAAGAAGGACAAAATTCTCCACATCTGATGCATGAACATCTGCTGTTTGCAACCTAGATGAAAGTCGTCTGGTTTTGGCTCAGTGACAGTGAAGCTGTGCTATCTAGGCCTCCTGATGTTGGGGGACAAAACTTAGAGCAATATGTCAATATGTAAACCACCAGCAGGGTTTAGGTAAGACAGATTTAACCAAACAAATAATTATAATAAAAAATCCATTAACTTTTCCATTTTTCCTCAAGTATATTACTTCCATGTGTAACTATCAAGCAAGTTTTGAAGATTTCATCCTGGGGTGAATTATCATGCTGTCATGAACAACAGTATCTTAATATCTGTACAAGAATAAAAAAGGAGAAAACAATTTCTTGTTTATAAAAGCCGTATATACATCTTTTCCCCCCATGAAACAAGAAATTACAAGGTAAAGACAAAAAATCAACTTTCATTTTTTTTTCAGGACTGTTATGTAAATGTGGCAGTTAACAGAGAAGAATAGTGTACAGATACTAATCAGGCATTCAGATTAGAAAAGGGATGCTTCTCTGTGCATGAAAAATTATTTTAAAATTATGTTTTCTCAAAAGAACATAAGATTGCCTTGATATGAAATCAAATCAGTGAACTGGAAACCATTTCCTTTAAAGATTTAACTTTTCTTGTGGTTTGCTGTCCTCTGTTCTCTATTGAGTGTGCTGGGGCACTCTGCTATTTTAAGAGTCAGAGCACTTAATAGGCAATTCAGGAGAGCCACACATGCTGTCTTACAACTTACAGCAGCCATGATATTAGCCCTACCTCGTGCTAGATATCTGGGAGATGAAGATATAAAAGAAAACCCCTGAGTACCAGTATTATCCACATCAAAGGCCAGGCTTGAGTAGCTACAAGGGAGCTGTGCATTACTCTTTGAATAATCACCCAGAAAACTATTTGCTCTGGTAAGTAGTCTGCGCTTTCAAAACTCTTGAAAAGTAGAAGGTTTGGACCTTAGAAAACTCTGAAAACATTTCAAGAGTTCAAACAACCACCAGAAAAAATATGAACATACTAGCATATTTCTCTCTTTTCTCTTCTGTATCCTAAAAGGATAGATAAGAATGCCTTTAACCTGTAACTCCAAACTCTGTAACTCTATTATATTGGGGCAAAATAAATAAATTCCAGGTTAAGTCTTATAGCTATAAGAATCAATCAGGTACTAGAAGAGGTTCCATCTAAGCATCCACCCAGTCAGTTTCATTCTAAGATTTAAACAAAATTTAAGTAAAAACAACCAGTGCTTGAATGTGCAGTGTTGAACTTCTATAGCAAATGCCGCTGATCAGAAAAATCAAGGCTAGATACAACATCTCATAACTTCCATTTCAGAGCATATTAACATTAGAGTAAAACTTAGCAGTTGATAGGATAATTGCATAACATCAGGTAGGTTTTCTCTTTTCCTGTTGAGCCTTAATTCAAAGCTATTTTGCAGATTCTTACATATTGCCAACATTAGATTTGTACACCTCTTAAGTTTATGTTAGCTTCCAGAAAGGGTATCTATAGGTGCAATACTTTTCCAGTCTTTAGAAATATTCTCAAAGATGGCTTCTTCTAGCTGGGATAGTCACAAGTCTCAAACTTTCAAGTGCTTTTGTGTCAGACAAAAAGCGCATGCTGAAACAAACCCAGAAACCTAATTTCAGATCCCCAAAACTGTGTAAACTGTGTCGTTTTGGAGTGTTGTAATGCAAACAATAACAAACCCCTAGATAAAACCCACCCCAAAACAAACAAAAAACATTTAATAACTTGCTTATTTTCAAGGTGATATATACAGAATTTCTGTGTTGACTGAAGATAACAAGGGAATGCACTGTACAAGGATACTCAAAGTGAATTTTCAAGGGAAAAAGAAGGTTTCTGACTGGCTTCCTGGTACGCTACAAGCATTCTGTATTCTCTACAAGTGAAAATCTCAGACATGATTGTTTAGCAGATTAGAAACATCTTGCTAGATAGGATTGTTGTTATCCCATTTTCCAGAGGAGACACAAACCTCTGGTGGCCAGCAGGTACCCAGCCCTGCAGGGTCAGAATCGAACATAGCTCAACATTCGTTGTTTGCTGAATAAATGAGAGATAAATTGAATTGTCAAAAATAAAGACAGAAGATAAGCAAAGGTTTCATTTGGAAATTTTGCACACACTTGAAAAAGAAATTATGCCCTTCCTTAATCATTCTCAGCTTCAATTGAGAATGGAAACTACTCCTCTTGCCCCTACACTATACACAAGTATATGTGACAGACTATAATCTTAGTGTGGAGTAATATTAGAATTTTCTTTTATTTCTAAATTTCTAAATGAGGTACAAAATTTCCTGAAACATGGGACAAAGTATATGACCTTTTCTGTGGTCTTCCTGCAGGCTGAGTGAGGTACAAAAGACTGGAAACTAGCACACATAGCACGGCTATTTTATTTTGTACCATCACGTTTTCAGACACTTGCCTCCAGGCTACATGGTTCTCTTTTTAGAGGTCTTGTTTTTAACTTGCTGCACACATATTTTTAACTACATGGATCTACAAAAACAGTTAGATTATCTGTGCTACAAAATAGTGCCTGAGTGGTGTAGTTAAATACATTCTTCCCCTTGCAAATGCTTCAAAATCAAGACAGAATTATCAGTAGTATCACATTTTGGAATAATGGAGGGGAAGCTAAAGAGGGCACCATTTTACAGGGGTTACAATTTTGAATTCATAAATATTCAGGTGTTCCTGAACTCTTTGATTTTTTTTCCCTTGGTTGTATTAGTACAATCTATTAATCTGAAGTGGGACTTAATGTGCCTAGTGAAACAGGAGGGGTTCATTTACATGAATAACAGTCAACTAAAGAGAAAAAAAACATCTTTTTTCTCAAGACAGGTAATTACTAGAATAGAAAATTAATATATTTATTTAATAGAAGAGGAAAATGCTCATTCTTACAAACCCAGTCTTCACAATGTTCTTTTGAAGGATGCTGTTGATGAAAATATTGTTTTTACTGTGGTAGTGCTGTAGAAATTTCATTTATTTCGTAGCAATTTTATGGTGTTCATGAAGTGGTGCATGGAGGGGTTAACTGAATAATTGTTTCACTAATTGTGTTTCCAAAGGATGCATTTGAGCCTGGGAGAAAGTAGAGGTATTCTAGAAAGAGGGAAAAATAAGAACAGATATTATGAGTCAAGTGAAAGTGAGAGTTCATGAGAATAATAGGTGATTGAAAAATGGAAAGGGAAAATAGGAATTGCAGGTTTATTACTGAAAAATTAAAAGAAGCAGATAACACTAGTGAAATACCCATAGATTACAGGGGGAAAATAAAAGAAATTACTTCTTGTAGCAGAATTCTCACTCTTATAATCAAAGCCATATAAAAGGGTACTGCAAAAAACTGAAACATAATATGATAAAAGTCTGAAGGAGAATTTTAGCCATATGGCTACTTGGGAATCCATAACACCCACATCTGAAGTTATTATACTCACAAAAGCATCAGATTTTTGAGCATGTTCCAGATTTGAAAAACTAGAAATTGAAGAAGAAAGTCACAGCCACATTATATATTTGAGTGATAGGCTGTATGGTAATACCATAAATGCCAATCAAGAAATAGAGAACAGGAGAGAGAAAAAAAAAAGGGCTTTGATTAGACAAGGAAAGGAGAGGAGAGGAGAAGCTAATCTGCAAGTTTTTGTCATACAGATATTCACTTAGTTCAGGCTTATAGATTAGATCAAATATATAGAGAAATATTACAGGAATTGCCTGAAGAACCATTGAATTTCCTTCTGATGCTGCAGATGTAGAGGATAAATATTGAAGATGAATTAGTAGATGACTGTTAGACAGTAGAGTACTGTTAATTAATAGAGGACAAGGTAGACCACAAATAGTCTTGGACAAAAACTAAAAGTAGTTTTGAAAATTACCAAAGAGAAACAGCCTTAATAAAAATTGAGACAAGGTAACTGAAAAAAAAACCCACAGGGAGCTAAACTGTAGAAGTTTCCAAGCAAAGATGCGAAACCTGACACAGATGCCATCAAGAGTTTTAAATTAGTTAGTTGATTAAAATACACAAGAAAATCAGGCTATTATTGTATATTATTTGTACAACACTGATAATATCATCAATGAGGCTCTCTTTCAGAGGAGTTAAAACATATGAGTATCATATAGCATACCAAGTAACAACCACTGCTAAAATTATGCCACCACAGTTGAGCACTGTCATGGTTTGACACTGGCCAAGGGCCAGTGCACCCATGAAAATATCTTTTTTTTTTAATTTTTGTTGTGAGATAGGACTAAAAAAGGAGTACAATTACTTAAAGTATAGAGAAGAAATTTTATTAACATTAAAAATAAAGGAAAAAAAAAACAGAAACCATAAGGAAACTTTTAAAATATCCATCCTCCCCCCACTGACGGTTCACTCTCCCACTGACTACATGAAAAGACAAAACCTAGGCTTTTCTGTCAATCCACCTCTCGAACAATAATTTCCCCAACCCATCAGGAAGAGCAGGAGTCCTGCTTTGCCATAGATCCCCCACAAGAATACCAGTCCTCTTGTGGCCACACAGTTCACAA
>VXBU01009289.1:418965-528002 GCA_013400315.1 Bombycilla garrulus | reverse complement strand
AAAATGAAACTTATTAACTTATTTAATTAAAATTTCATGTTTTTCACAAGGTATCTTTTTAATTTAGACTTCAATTGCCAGTACATTAAGGTTGAATATGCAAATTGATAACCAAGACTAAGCTGTTTTGGTAATTAATACTGTCTACTCATTTTGCTTTCCTTAGCTAAGCAGTCTTGAGAGAAGCAACGTGACACAAAAAGGCAAACATTCTTTGCTTAAATAACTTGCTCCTGGCCTTCCTAAACCCCACAAAAGGCCTTCTGCATAAACAACTGACAGCAGTCTGCACAGTAATATCCAAAAAGACGTCCATAAATGACCCTGTAGGCACCAAAGGAAAAAAAGTTAAAATAATGGTTTAAATATGAAACTAAGATCAAGATAGTACTAATAACTATAACTTTGCAGCTCTAAAAGGTATTTAGCATGGAAATTCTTTTTTTTTTAAATCATTACATTCTTTCAACTAGAGTCATTTGGGACCTCAAGAATATTTGTTATGCTGATAAAAACCACAGCTTTTGTGTGATCAGAGCCCATCACTGCCCTTGATGTTCAATAGGAAGAGAGATGCGCTGAAATCACCATTTCTTACATTGGCAGCCTGCAGTAAAATTTTTTCAAACCCTATAGATGTAGAAAGAAATGTATAAACATCAATTTTTTGAGAGTGGGGGGAAATAAGACACGCACACTGAGCAAAACACAATCCCAAATCAAACTGGTTTTGTCCAGTCATTTTTTAATTTTTTTTTCCAAGTCTGAACACAATTATAATGGTAGGAAGAACATTCACGGTGGTGCACTTCAGGATTGTTTTTGTTGCTGTTTTTGTTCTTTTTTGGGATTTTTTTGGTTATTGATAGTTGGTTTGTTTTTTTTTTTCTTTCAGGTGGTTGAGAGGAAATAGAATATGATCATGCTGACCACACTTTAGATGCTAAACGTTTTTTAATTACACCTTTCACTTGAAATTTAAAGCTCTAAACAAGCATCCAGTCATGCAGAAACAGACCAGAGTCAATTATCAAACCCAAATGTCCACCCATGTAGTACCTGGAAGTGATACTTCAATTTAAAAGTGTAAATATGTTGTAGAACAGCTAGCCTCCAACTGTGAGTGAAATGCACTAGTCCAAACTAACAGTTGAACTTTAATTTTACTTAATCCCTACTTAATTCTACAAACTTAAGAGGTGCTTGTAAAGCTTAATCAAGCTTGAAAGAAAAGTTCTGTACTATGGCAAAAACCCAAATCCAAGACAGTTTTTCAGTGTGTTTTTTCATTCCTCAAACATTAATAAACCTTAAGAAATGTGCCTTTCCTATCAAAAACTCAACATTTTTATCTGAACCTTCAAGGGATTATAGGTAATCTTTCACTATCCCTAGTAGGAAAATAAGTGACTGCACAGCCTATAGGTTTTGAGTAGTCATACTACAGTTAAGTTTGACATAAAGCTCTTTTCAGATATATTACGTCCCTTCCTACTGCAATTCTCAGCACCAGAGCTTATGTTTTATATTTCACTAGGAAGATTTCAATGGATTTAAATTACAGATAATTTTTTGACAGTTTGAATGGAAAATGATTCAGTTCTCTATTTTGGACCTTTATTTATAATTCAGCAAAACAAAGGAAAATAGAAAGGAAACAACAACTTGTGTTCATTTTAATAGTAAGTCAAAGATGATTTTTTTTAAATTCATGTTAATATATCAGTATATTTTAACTAGTGAAGGAGTAAATTATTACAGCATTTCTAAAAAATCCAATGATGCAGCCAGGAAAAAAATGTTCCCCAAAAACTTTGAGTTTCAAGAATAAGTGCAGGTTACTAAAGCCATAAAATAATACACTGAGAAGATTTTTAAATTAATACAAACCATTTTCAAGATATTAAAAAAAACACCCAAACAAATAAAACCAAAAAAATCTAAAAAACCTGTAACCCCAAAAACCCAGGAAACAAGGCACATATTTCAAGAGCACTGGGAGGTTAAATGGGAATGCTTTCTTCTAGGACTATCTTACTCTATCTATCCCAGCTCCTCATGATCCTACCAGGAGAAAACAAAGCAGTTCTGTTAGCTAGGCTGGGTTACCAGCCCAGTCATATTGCTTCAGCTTTGCTAGCCTGCAACTGCATAAAGCTTTTCAATCCTGCTCTGAGAGCTCCATCAAATGAACACAAATAGGAACACTCAGCTGGCCTCACCATTAAGTTGGTGTTTTCCTGAACAATAGTATAGAAGGCTGCTCCCCTCATTCATTATGGCAGCACCTAAGCATCTTTGGAATCTGAGGTAATAACTATTATGAACAGAAACCAAAGAACCTCTTTGCCATTGATATTTTGTCACTTCCGGCTAACACTTTATACCATTTTGTGAAAGTGAAGGGTTACACATATACCTTCTTTCTGAGTGTTTGTGCACTTTCCCTACCAGTTTGAGATTGATTTCATTTACCTAGAATTTTTTAAGGATTCATACAGGAATAATATCACAGATGGCCATAGATCATTCAGCCTGAAGTTCCTCATGTTGTAAGTCGTAAGACAGATGACTCATAACTCTCCTAGGTGAGATGGCTTCACCTCCTGCTGAAACTACTCAGTTCCCTTGCTTAAGCTTAAGAGAACTTAAGAGATTTTTATGTCCACCCTTGGTCTGCCGAGGTCACGTTTACCTTGAGCTGCTCTGGTGAAACACAAAGGTAGTGCTACACAGTGCTTGTCAGCAATGAAGTCTGTGAAAATAACATGGGCATAGCTTCTTGTTCTCCACATGCACATACCAGATCAATGAACTGATGCTGACAATTTCAGGCAAATTCAGTGTCACAGAAAACACACAAATGCTTAGTAAAACAAATGTTTCAGACTTAAAAGTGTTCTTTCCACTTTAATGTTGAATGGTAACAAAAATATTTGCATCTGTGTTCATCTGCTGTGGAAGGTTTCAAGGATTTGCAATTGTAAATTGCTCTACTGTGAACGAAATGCAGTAAAAGTTACATGGCTTTAAAATTATACAGTTTGCCTTCATTCTACATATTCAATATCCATAAATTATACAAATCCTATGAAAAGCTGAGAATATTTAATGAAATACTAGAGGTGTTAAATTAAAAGCAGAAGTGGTAAAGATGGCTGTTTTAAGAAAGGTTCTAATTAAGCTAAATGGAAGTGATAACTCCTGCAAAAATACCTGTAGGATGACCCCACCCCACAATAATTTTGAATTCACATGGAAGCTGATGAGTAGGTAATTTCCAGAAACACTACTGCATCAAAGTGTGATATTACTTGAAAATAACAAGTGGTTCCTAGACTAGTTTCCAAGTTGCTAGGACTGCTAGTAACTGATTAATTTGTATTTATGAGTTTATAAGCGTTGTGAAGGTTATGTATAAATAATGTAAAATAATAATAATTGTAGTGCTTGAAATGGCAATTGTTTGACACAGAATTTAGTAAAAAACTTCCTTTATATTAGGTAGGAAATAAAGAAAAGGCATCAGCATAAAAGGGATCTTTACAGTTGTGTAAATTATCCAAGTACAGCCTCGCAATTCCTGTTTGAATATATTAATTTGGTTTTCATAATTTGTTATAATTCACTGAAATAAAAAATTTAGAAGAGATCACAAATAAGAGGTGTCAAAAAAGACAATGAAAATGTAGAATAGTAAAATCTGTATTTTTATAACTTGTCACTTCATTAGAGTCAGATTTTAATAACTCAAAGATGGTTACTTATGCATGTAAGTGTTTCCTAGATAATTTCCTAATTTTTGAGACTTTTAAGTCTAATAGACTTAAATAAATATATAAATGAGCAGAGATTAAACAGAAATATTAGGAAGCATTGCAAGACATACGCATGTTTGTTCTTGTAATAAACTGTGTTATTATAATACTATTCATGTCAAATCAACGTGACTAAAGAGAAATATTTTTAAATCCCTTATTATAATGAAACAAAAATTCTTAAAGGAGAGGAATCCTTCCCATTAAGGAACAGCTGTCTGCCATTGTTTTTGTTCAGGAGGAGATCTCTCAGCTCTTTCAGTATCTGAGAATACTTCAACAAAGGAAACTACTGATGATGTGTCCAAGGTTAGATGCTAAAAGACCTAATAAAGGCTAAAATATGTGTCACCGTACCAGATAGGAAATTTTACTGAAAATGTATATGAAAAAATAAAGTGAACTCTAAACATCATGGAGGATAATATCAAGATCTTGTAGAAAATGGATATAACTGCAATAAAAGAACAAAGCACAAAAATAAATAAGATTTTTTTTTCTTTACACCTTTTTTACTCAATACCGTGGAACGTGTCTGAAAGATCAATCTTCTAACCTGACCAAACCATTAGGGCTCCCATTCCTGAAAAGAAATGTGCGAAGTATGCAAGACATTATCCATTAAAATGGGCCAACTTTAACAATAGTTATTGCTATTTAAAGATGACACATTTTTTTGTGCTCTTTCTCCTCACCCAGTAGTCAGAGAAATAAGCAACTACTATTAGTTACATATACTTCAGAAAATAACCTTTTTTCCACCCTCTTTTTGGGTGATGAATATACTTTTTTTGCATTGCTCCAATGAAATTATACCTCTTCAAACTGCAAATGCCTCAACACATAGTTAAGCAAACAATCTCTTTATCACAGCTGCAACTCAGTGTTTCTTTAATTTGAAGGGAGCTAATGGCGAATCAGTGCCAGGAGAAAACCCAGTTAATTGCAGAAGCAGCAGCAGAGAATGGAGCACTAGGCAGAGCTGTTGAAGAGGATTTTGCACTGATTGTGGCTCTCATCATTCCTTGCTCCTGCACCCTAACTCTGGAGATTCCACAAAGGACAGTGTGGAGACCATCAGGTCATTCTGACTTTTCCTTCTTGTGCCAAATATTTTTTTTCTGACCCATCAACATCACCATGATGGAAGAAATATTCCCAAAAATCCTACTGTGATCTTTAAAATACTGCCTAGAGCTAGGTAATATCTAATCTTTTGGTTACTTGGCGTCAATGTCCGGTGTCTGAGGCACAGGCCTGTAAGTGTTTGGAGTTCTCCATTTTCACCTTGTGTAGTAGGATTAAAACCTTCCTTCAACCATGACAATTATTTTCTATCATCCTTTGAAACCAAAAAATTTATTCTTTTTTATTTCCAGTTGCTCTTCATCACAATTGTCTCTCATTGCTACAATGAATTGCTGAGAAATAAAGTCCAGTTTTAAAAGTCCAATTCACTTTCATTCCATTCCTCCCAAAGAACTTAGGAGGACTCTCCACACTCCTACAAGGAGGTAGGACAGACACAGAGCTGGCAGCATAGGGTCAAGGCTTGTAAGGATCAAAAAGAGCTCTGAGTGAGCCCTGACAGACTTTAATGTTTGCTTAGATTCTACCCAGAGATAAAACAGTATATATCTTCCTATTTAAAATGTTATTTCAGCATTTGCACATATTACTTGTTCCAGAGACAGTTCCCGCGTGGTTATTTAAGTAATTTTAAAAAAATTAAAGATTCAGACTGAGTTAAAAAAAAAGACTTGCAGTCACAAACAGTTCCTAAAGTCTCATCAAGCAATTATAAAATAAAACATTTTCAGTTTTTTATCCTGCTACCTTCAGCAATACATAAAAGTTTAATTGGCACTTCCCAGCAGCAATATAAATCATCCCCAGTATCATAAATATGTGCACATTTTTATCTGCAATACACATTTAAGTGTTACTACTACATGCAAACATAAAAACTTACGCATGCCCTATAATGGTAATTTTAGAAATGACTGAGTGTCTAAAGATGTCTTCAAATGGAGATCTAAAATTATTCAGAATTATTAGAGACATTTTTCCAGTAACTTTAATTATTTTCTTACTCTTGATTGTACAGTTTCTACTAACAAAAACAAGCAAACTTACCTTCAGCTGCAAATATAATGAAAATGTAGCTTCTGAACTACAGTGGCCCATTTCTGTGGTGGTTTGTATCACAGTGCAAATATCATGTCACTTAATGCGTTTTTGGACAGTAATTCACAAACAGTCTAAATTAGAAAACTGTTCAAATAACAAATCTCAAGGCAGATTTCATTCCCTTGCAAATTAGCGAAGTAGAGGTTATACAAGTGGTATGTAGGGAATACATGTAAGCAAAAATACAGTAAATGTTGCATTTCAGCAGATTATTAAACAAATTACTAGGTGCATCTAAAACATAATGGTGAGGCCAGACAGAGAAACATAAAGCAACGGAAAGAAAATTCTGTGAACATTTTCTCTAACCTGTATGTCATTAAATATTCTAGGGAAAAGAAGCCATGTGAACTTAATTTTTTTTCTAGTTATTTGTTGAACGGAATTTTTTAGGTGTCACACGACTTTTCAGCAGGATGTCCCTCTCAAGCAAGGGGATTCACTCACAGCAGGTGGCTGCATCCTTGTCGCCGCCATCAGGGCAATCCGGGTGAGAGCCACAGGCTGATCCGGGTGCCATGGGCTGCCCATCCCTGCAGGTGGCTTCTTCCAAGGAGTAGAAACCTGCTGGCTCTGTTGGTGCAGTCTCCAAGAGCTGGATGCTATTCAGGCAGACGAAACCTGCCCTGCTCTGGAGTGTTCCTTTAAACACAAGCTGTAAATTGTTACATTTGAAATATTTGTGTTAATAGAAACCAGTGAAATTGATTTTCATTTACACAAAGCAGTTCTAGGTGTAAAAAACGCTACATAATTTCCATTGCAAAACCATGATAAATTTCCAATCAGAATCTGAAATTTTGTACATCTCTGGTTGAATTTATGGGAAATTTTAAACTGAAGTTTAATGAATTCCAAGAATGAAGTTTAAAAAAAAAGTCTATTTTGAAGAAAATCTCCTAATCTCATAAACCTTTAGCTAAAAATTAGTAATGTCCCTGTGCTTTAGAAAAGTGTCCTGAAATCTAATATCCTAAAGACTACATCTTTCTTTCTGAAGTGTCTTCAAAACCTCATTTTGCAGAACCTCAAGATAAAATTTCCTGTTACAGGTGCATAAAAAGGGCTGGGGACTGTCTTCAGACACCAATGGGCATAGCATGCCTTAACAACTGATAACTGCTTCATCACAAAGTAAAATGGATGCATCCAGCCTCTGCTATGGGGTTGGTCCCTGCCTGCTTGTAATCCTGGAACTGTTCTGGGCACTGGATGGGAGGTGGCCAATTTGCGTAGGTCAAAACCTTTCTAGGAACCATGCCAATGTTTTAATTATTTGGACAATCACATGCCAGTCCTGGGCCTGTGCCCTCACCCTGCTTATTTTACTGCTATTGACATAGACACAGATTCAAGGAGAATTTATGTCTCTGACAGAGTTCCCTTGCTCTGAGCAGATTTAGCAGAAGCTGATTTATAGCAATGAAATTCCAGAACATCTGTTGCTCCTGGCTGTGGTGGAGCCCAGCTTGGTTGGCTCTCAAAGAAATGAAATTATCCCTTTTGTGCTCTCAAGATTTCTTTTACTGGAGTTAAAGCAGCAAGCAGGAGGAAGAAAGCTTGGATTCATCAAAACTATTAGGATGGCAATAAAAGAAAGCACTTAGAAAAAAGAACAGGAGTTGGAGGAATAAATAAAAATGGATTTGCGGATTTTGACAGGCTGGGGCATGACCAAAGCATGAGTCTCAGAAAGCAGTTATATGCAAAGGTCAGAAAGCCCCATGTAAGAGTATCTCACAAAACAGAACTAAACCAGATCTCATTTGGACCATAAGCAGAAGGATCTAACACACTCTCCAAAGCCTGGGAATCAGCTTGGAGTGAAATCTCAAGAGACATTTTTCTTTCTAAAACATGAGTTCTATAGGTCCTTGTCTTCCACGAGACAAAATGTCTTCAAAATTATGAAAGTCTTCTAATACTTTCCATTCTCCCTACCAATTAAAAAAACCAGAATGCTGCGCTGAAGAGAGCAGGTTTTCCTCCCTAATTGCAAGGGATCCTTGCAGTCTTTGTACAAGAATATATAGTTTTGACTTCCTACTTCTATACGTACAACCTAAATAGATGTTTATTAACTTTAGATAGCCTAATTACACATCTGCTTGTTTATTCAAAATTGTCCTTGTGGGGAAAGGAAAGACAGGCAACAACACAGAATCTACTAGCTTGCTGAAATGCAATAATTTTAACATATGTGAAAACAGCAATTCCTGTAATGGTCTTAGTTTTTGTCCTTTCATAGAGATTATATTTTCAGCTGTTTGTTGAAATAGTAAAACATAATGGTTATTTACAGAGTTACAAGAAAACCCTGTAAATGGAAAGTTACTTAAAATAGAAAATTGTAAATTAATATAAAAATTAAGTTGCAATTTAGCATTTATCACTATGCCCGAAATTTCAAATAGAAGTTATCTTCCCAATTAGTGGTTTACATCATTTCACTGAACTTCCACCAAGATCATTTACGTTATCTCATTTAGTAGTACATATACATTTAAATGAGTCAGTAATTCCTGAATTGGACTCAGATGACTAGCTAGAATCTGATGATATTTGTATTCATTTTCTTGCATATTATTCAAGTCCAGCAGCTTCTGTGTGTCATGTTTGTGTAGATGTTTTCTTGACCTACAACCACAGACTTACTCATGTCAAAGCAACGAAAAATTAGCAAGACATTCAATATACATGCAACTTTAACAAATTTTTAGGCTTCCTAGAAGATTTACAAGCAAAAAAGTACAGCATCTTCAAACACTGAGCATGTCTTTTATTCATACCTTTATATTTTCTAGCCCTGTTGGTAGCTGTATATTCATTTTGACCCATTCCTTCTTAGTCTTGATGTCGGTTTCCCACAAGACATGCTCCTCCTGTAAAATGTAGAAAAAAAAAGTCATAAAGATAATTTTTGTTCCTCCAGAAGTTATCAAGTCCATTTTTTGTCCTCCATCTTTTCATCTTCTAGCCAATAACCACTATATACAAAGTTTCTCTATGTGAAAAAACAGAGCTTCTCAGATTGATTTGCAATCTTTGCGTTGAGGCCTACTGGAGAGAGAGAAAACAACACATGTTTACTGTGACTAAACAGACTAACAATATAATTATCAAGAGTTGAGCTGGTAGAATTAAAGTTAATTAGCATGTAAATTAAGCCATGGTAGTGCTGAATTTAACAATATGTTTCCATGGTGTTCTCTACATAAGTTTCTTTTTCATAAATAACTGCTTATATTATGCTGTGTAATTAATTAGATTTAGCTCTCTTAGAGCTGAATTTTGGGTCTGCCAGAATTACGCAAACAATTGTGCTAAAAGTGGTTTTTTTTAACCTCTAAAGCAAGCACACAGAGTACAACCTAAAAACTTTCAGTCATGCCCTGAGTTACCTTAATTCACCCATTTTCAGTCCACCTCCTAAGGATAACAGGAAGAGTGCTACATATGATAAGGCTTTAGGCAAGCACTCCAAGCCCTTTTTGTTCAATAATCTGGCAAAAGTATCTCACACTCACTCTGCTTCTGGTCATTATTCTGCTTGGAATATACTGAAGCATAAAGGAAAGAAGACAGAAATTCATATACCCACACAAAAATCTCTTCAAGAAGCAGCTGCAAAATAGAGCAAAACCAAAAAGAGGGAAAAAAGCTGCAGGAAAAGTCAATATAGGCTATACCTACAAACAGACTTACTGCTAAAAATACAGATATTGAGACTATTTTTAGAAAGCTGCAAAGTATTGGTCATACCTTTTCCACAAAGGATATTACAGAATTAGTGGCAGTTCAGAAAAAAGATGCAAAGCAGGATAAGAGAAATGGAGAGTCTCTGGTATGAAGAGAAATTGAAAGTATAAAAACAATTTCTTACAGGAGATTAATAAAAGGGGTTATGATAGGCATGTGAAATGTTATCAATACTATAGACAAGGACAGTTATTTTATCCTGTTTTATAATCTAAAAGAGGCTTGATAGGCTGTGAGCCAGCAGAAAAATGTTGGTATGATTTGTGATGTGCAGATGATTAGTGCTCTTTTCCTACCAAGGCCATTCTGATATATTAGCAAAGCTGGAAGATTAAATCCCCATTGAATATGTGTTCAAAGATCAGTTTTGGAAAGCTGCAGGACAGGGCCAAGGCAATACACTAATTTCAAACACTCAGTGACAGAAGAGATCAAACTGGAAAAAGCATATAGCATACTTGGTTGCAGAAATAAAAGTCAGCTGTGTTTCTACAACCGTATAAGATGTATTAGTCCACTTGTTTACACGATGTATTCAACAAAAGTCTTTCAGTATTGAAGACACTCCATTCTGTGTAAAACTTGCTTCATTTTACTAAATAATGCAGCTTCCAAAGGAAATATGTTAGCCTACATTAGGAATACATAAGACACAGAAAAGGATGATGTACTAGGAACCATATACTGCATGGCAGGTTAAAACCACAGCCTGAGGTTAAATTTTTGCTTTTATTTAACATGCTCCCCTACACCTGCATGTACAAGCCCTTCAAACACATTTGAATATCTTTTGGGGAGCTCTGCATTTGCTGAGTATTTGACTGGATGCACCTCAATACTATAATTATGTTCACATTCAGATAACATCTTAGAAACCCAGCCCCATGACCATTTTCCTCCCAAACTACTTTTAATACAAATAGCTTGTAGCAGAAAACTTGAGTTTTCTGTACAGTAGCCAGACCTTCTGGGACTTCTGTTTTCACTGAAAGCTGTAAGTAACCTCAGATGAATCAATATTTCAAGTAGATTTTTCCCTAGGATTTTATAGAGCTCTAATAAGTCAAAAATGTAATTTCTTTTCCTCACAACATTTGTAGTATTCACCCTGCTTGTCATTCTTCCACCTCTTTGCTACAAACGTGTTATCCCCTCTGAAACGTTCCTTGTGGCACTAGCCTTCTTCTAAAATATGAAAGGCGTTGCTTTTCCAGTACTTTCCTTCAAGATTTATTTTGGCGATGCAGTGGAGTGGTTGCTCAAGATAACTTTACTCTGCTCCCCTCGCTGTGATATATTACTATCAATAAACAATCTTTTATAAAGCTAAAATGGGCAAGAATTGTTCCTTTTCCCCACAATGTTTTTTCCTGAGATAATACCACCCAAACTTGAAGGATAGAAGAGAAATCATGACGTTTTAATACACGTGTCCATTTATAAAATATATTTTATATTTCTCTATTGTTACATGCACTGCTGTACAACTGCACCCACTATATTTTTCCCTACTTCTTTTTTCAGAGAGTAATTTGCTACAAAGGCTCATTTGTTCCCCCACAATGATTAATCAACTTTACCTTCTGCAGAGGAGTGTACTCACATGACTTGTGCAAGTGTTCTTGAACACATAGAAGAATTTAGTACAAATATACTTGCATGTCTAAGCAATAGCTGAAATTATCTTTATTGCTTAAGTTCTGTATTTTTCAAAGCCATACAAGATGTAAAAACAATAAAAGGAAGAAGAAACCCATTAGTTAAGGGGAGTAACAAGGAATTAATGAACAACATGATAGACTCAACATTATATTAGTTGGTTTCCATTTTTATCGAAAATATTAAAATACCTGCCAGTTAGCAGACAGTTAATTTTGTTAATTGAATGTACAAACTGGGGAATGAGATGCTGGAGAGCAGTGCCATGACAAGGGACCTGGGAATCCTGGTCTCTGGCAGGTTGAACCTGGGCCAGCAATGCCCTGGCAGCCAGGAGGGCCAACCCAGTCCTGGGGGGCATCAGGCACAGCATGGCCAGCTGGGCAAGGGAGGGGATTGTCCTGCTCTGCGGTGGCCTCACCACGAGTGCCGCGGGCAGTTCTGGATGCCAAAATATAAATAAGATACAAAGCTTTAAAAGGAGTGTCCAAACGAGGGCTCTGAAAATGGTGAAGGGCCTTGAGGGGAAGCCATGTGAGGAGCAGCTGAGGTCTCTTGGTCTGTTCAGCCTGGAGGAGACTGAGGGAAGACATCATCCCAGTTACAACTTCCTCATGAGGGCAAGAGGAGGGGCAGACACTGATCTCTGTGGTGACCTGTGACAGAACTCAAGGGAATGGCCTGAGGTTGTGTCAGGGGAAGTTTAGGCGGGATATTGGATAAATGTTCTTCACCCAGAGAGTGGTTGGGGACTGGAACAGCTGCCCAGGGAAGTGGTCACAGCACCAAGGCTGACAGAGTTCTAGAAGTATTTGGACAATGCTGTCAGACACATGGTGCGACTCTTGGGGTGCCCTATCGCAGAGCCAGGAGTTGGACTTCAGTGATGCTAGTGTGTACCTTCCAACTCAGGACATTCTATGATTCTGTGAATATTTTATATTGGTTGAACAATTAATATTGCCAAATGGGAATTCAAACATGGACCAGAATAGACAAATAACATGACAAATACATATAAGCTAGAAGTACTAAAATTGGAATGGAATCACAAACTTTTACTTAAAAGTTGCATACTGGAAGGAATGTTTTACTACCAACAGCAAACTCTGAGAATCTGAGGAGAATGTGTAGGAAAGTAGACAATTGGGAGAACAAAGGACATATAGGGCAGCTAAGGGATCAATACAGACTATGCAATTATAGCTAAGATGATGAACAACTCTTAAGACACTGGAACAAATTGCTAACCACATTGTAAGCAGCTAGAGAATAAGAAATTGAGAAACCCACATTAGCTGCTTCTGATGAGGAGCAAGTTGTGTTTAGCAGTGTAATCTTTTTTTTCCATCAAAAACAGACTTGAAAAATTAGTCATTTCCCTTTATTAAGGTTTAACAATCTCATAACACAGGATTTTAAAAAATTGTGGTGATTTTGTGTAGATGAAATTACTCTAAAATGTTTGTGCAAATAAAAATGTGAGCTTATTTCAAATGAATGTTAAAAGTTTTCTATTAAATTTAAAGAAAATTCAAGTTCTGCATAGGTCTGTTCCAGAGCCTAATGTAAGTATAGTGCTGACTGACTGGAGAATGTGAAGAGTCACATGATAAATTTTAAAACAATATAGATAATACTATATTGGAAGGAATTATGAACACTCTGAAGAACATCATTGGCATTTAAAGTTATCTCAGTACACAGAAACCTGTTCCAAACCAATAAGACAAAATTCCAAGGCATATGAGTCACAATTAAGAAAGAAAAATCAAATGGTCAAATGCAGTAGTGTTTAACGAAGAGTTGGGCAAGCCAGCAATACAAGAAGAAAAGCTGCAGATTATCATGGACTGCAAGTTAAATTTAAGTAAACAACAGGTTGCTGTTGACAAAAGGAGTCCATTTTCCTTATCCTGCTGTATACCAAAGAGCAATTTAAATTCCCTGTCTTCCAACTGATACCATAATGTCTATATTAGAAAATGTTCACTCAACTTTGCTCTTTCTGTTGAAAGAGTGAGGAAGGCCAGTGATAAATTTACATCTGTGTCACTTGCCTTTAAGAACAGTACTGAAACTGCACATTGGGTATAATCTGGTCTCCAGGTGTGTTGGACTGTCAGTGCTGAGATTTAACAACAGTTATTCGAAGTCAAGAGGTTTTGACCAATAAATACAGTGATAGGATGTGCAGGAAAGCACAAGGTACACACAATTTAGAGGTTATTTTGAGTGATAGCTTCCAGGACAGCAGCTCTGCTGTCTTCCAGGGTCAGAACAAGCACTCAACCCTCACTGCTGTTTCTTAGCATTGGCTAGTTTTGAAGATTCATTTGTCTTTCATAAACAACCTAATGATTCAGCAGCAAAATGTGTAAAAGTTTCAGTTTAAAATGCCTTAAGCATGAGTGTATAGGTTGTTTTATTTTTCCTGAAACCAACAGCAGAAGCTTATGCTTCTGAAGCGTTTTCTGGCAAATTTTGCAGTTTAAGTAACTCATCCGCTTTAAATAAGTCTACGTGCAATAAATACGCTTCTGATTGAAGAAGAAATTCAATACCTAAAACATAAAAGGGCTAAGAGCATCTCTGGAAACAGAGTGGACTGATGTAATAAATGCCAGAAAATGTCCTTCTAATGAGCATGTAAGGATCAGTTTATCACTTAATTCAATCTAGGGTCTCAGTTCTGTAGAAACTCAGATGTCAGTTTTTCTTATGGTTTTCACTTACATCATTTGTTCTGTTTTCAGGAAAAGAAAACTCTTAAATTGGGACCATTGATGCTACTTAGGTGAACCACAAATCAATATTCCTATTCTGTCTCAAGGTGCTGCAAGTGTCATACCTGGGAATTTATTGGCAAATACAACAACGAAACTTTGTGCATTCTGACCAGAACACTGATTATGTTTCAATTCCCTGACACTGTAATGGGTCATCGAAAACTACAACTATTGGCTTTTATAAATGAAATATGAGCAATAGGCCTGGAGTTGTTTTCATGAACATTGAAAGACACAGCTGGAAATAAATTATTTCCATTACCTGTCTTTACTTCAAGACCTTTTGGTTGTGTTACACTTCGGAATTTTTAGTTTATTATCTTTGTGAATGAAGTGGATCTAAGATTTAAATATGTGTATTATTGAGTGATTAGAATTCAACTCCAGCATCAAGATATGAGAGCCATTAACTTAATAAGCAGCTCTACTGCTCTTGTTTTCATTAAGTAGTACAAAGCATCAACACTAACCTATTAAACCAGACTTCCAAAAAATAACATCCTAATGTTAGAAAGTCTCACAACGTAGGGGAGGTAAGAAAGATGGAAATAATTAGCAATGCTCAATTGACATTTGTGTTTCACTCTGGCGGGACTCTTTTATCTAGTAATAGGTAGAAGAACAGAAAGATTACTGGTCTAACACTTGGGCAAAGCGAAGCAGGTGTTTAATCAAGAACTTGCTTTTTTAATATGTCTCCATCAG
This sequence comes from Bombycilla garrulus, assembly GCA_013400315.1. Classification (NCBI taxonomy): domain Eukaryota; kingdom Metazoa; phylum Chordata; class Aves; order Passeriformes; family Bombycillidae; genus Bombycilla; species Bombycilla garrulus. Next base: position 513,082 of record VXBU01009289.1, on the reverse strand, counting down.
CAAAAGCACCTATTTTCTTATTTCCATAACAGGAAGAAGGCTAGAAAAGCTCTTACTATGGATTTCCCCCCTGAAAACTCCAATAGATTTATTTCTGTAATAGCCGGGTTTGTCCTTGGAGTCTTATTGCAGAACATTCACCCATCAAATTAGTTTGTAGCTGAGACAGCAAACACTCAGGCTTTGCGATGGCACAGACCAGTGGAATGTTACCAAGTTACTTTGTACAGACTGACTCATGGGACAGGCATGTAGCAGCAGGTGTATCTTGCATTTTGTCTGGTCACATCTGGGCTCCATACCTTTACCTTTTGGAAACAAACACATTTCTCCTTACCTGATTCATAATCAGTACTGCCTTGAAAACACTGCTATCTGCCATGGAGTAGTGAAACTGAAAATGGCAATTCTTGCTGGAACAATGACACATGGAGCTGTTTAGATGGGGCCTCTCATATAATGCATTGTAATTAGCTTCTAACCACTCAAAATGGCCTGAAGAAAAAAGAAAGGAAATAGAAGTCACTTTTTAACAAAACTTTTTTTTCTCAGTTTTTAAAAACCAGGATTGCTCTCATGTAATCACACCAAAGACCCATCCCAGCAAGAATGAAATCTGATCATCATGCAGACGACGTGACTTGGATGTCATTTGTTTCCTATTTTATATATATATATATCTTCATTTTACTCACAGATAGCCTCAGCAACCACGAATTACATCAGTCGGTAGTATCTCAAAGTTTTTACTTTACATGCTAAAACCTGCAAAAAGTCCCAGCTCAGTCTCCTTACATTTACAACCACTCAATATCTAAAGACAAATATATGTGGAAACTGGACTTTCTTCCCACTCTAGTTTCCAGAAAATATGCTTTTTACAGCAATACCTAAAAAAAAACCAAAACAAAAGGTCATCTGCATGACTGCTTCAGGAAGCAGTCACATCTCCCCCGTGTAATCAAGGTCTTTACTTCTCAAACAGAATATCTGCAACAAAATGTTGGAAGCATATTGACTTTCCACCTGAAGGAGAAAAGCAATTTGTGCTCTTCTTGACCTGCTGCTCATTATAAAAGCATTCCTACAGAGATGTAAAGGAGTTTTCCATCCCCTCAACAGTGTCCACTAGTTTTCAGAAATAAGAAGGCTAAATATTTTTACTAAATATATCAGCTCTTTCTCCCCTGCCTTCAGATTCATTGAATTTTTTCTCTTCTGCATCAACTATTAAAAAATAAACAAGGACTGATTGAAGGTCTTAAGTCCACAGTTCCAGCTTATTTCTCTAAATACAACTTATCTCAAATTCAAATGTAACACAATCTCAAGGTGAAGGAAGAAACTGTCATTTCACAAGAAAAATGCTCATTTTTATGAAGGACCATGTTCTTTTCCATTTATTGCCTGCTTACTGTTTTATGCAATGGTTTACACTGTAACATTTTTGAAATTTCCTTGTAGTTAAGCTTGTCATTTCATGCCACAGCAACTATCCTTTATATAAGGAAATAGTGTAGATTTAACCCAGATTTCTCTGACACACATGAGCAGACCCATCTACTCTTCTATGACTACTATCTTGTGCATAAGATAAATATTCAACACCTGAAGATATACAACCAGTTTTTTACCTAACAGAGTTCTGACGCCATTGTAAAACTAATCAATTTTAGTTTCTGAGACCAGTGATAATTAACGTTGTTTTCCCTCTTTCAAGTGCTTAAATCTTTAAAAGCAAGGCAAAAGGGAGTTGACATGATTTTTGACGAGAAAGCAAGTGCACAGCTCTAGATAAACCAAAAGTTCTATGAAGCACCCAGAATGATCCTGTGTCCAAAAATCATGCTTACCCTTCTTTAGGGAATACATTTTAGGCAAATATTGTGATTGCTTTGGCTTAATCCAACATAAGAAACAAACTATGGAAACTATGACAGCATGTATTAAACATCAATAAAGGAAACAAGAAAAAAGTACTTTCCGAACAGTATTTACAGGGGAAATATAAAACCTCTATAAGAACTTTCGATACTAGCGAATTTAAAAGGAAGAGTGATAGATAAATTGCAATAAAAGAAAAAAGGAAAAAAGTCTTCCAAGGACAGAAAGTCTATTATTAAGTTTAGGGATACCATCAAGTGAGGAGTATTCAAAGGCTATAGGAAATCTCTTCTTTATAGATGTAATTATTTGGAACTCTTCTTTATAATTTTATTTCTTACCACTTTCTATTTATACAAATCAAAGCTTTGATCAAAATCAGAATATAAAGCTTGGTCAAGCTCTGTTCGCATTGCAAGTTTGAGCCCTCAAGCAAGACATTTTTGCAGTTTGCATACCATTGGAAATTTTTTTGTATTCAATCTCTTCATTTATGTCTTAACACATCTGCATGAATAGAAATACTGAACATATTGAGAGGTCAGCAACCATAGTTCAGATTTTTCAATACTTTTAAATATTAATGATGAATTAAATTCTGTGTGTTATTTTGATGCTTGTTTCCTCACATAATTTAGTTTTTTTTATATGATTTAGAAGCACAGGGAATGTCCCAAAGCAGTTGGGGAATTTCAGCCTACTCAGATGCCTGCGCATATCCACACAATAATGCCCAAGCACCTATGCAGGAAACACTTCCAAATACATTCTCTTCTCATAGCCAGTGCTTGTAATACAGTCCTATAAGAGCCCTTACAGAATTTCAATATCTTTTCTGTTCTCATTATTGCCTTAAAAGGGAAATCTATACCCATTACTAGACCTTAAGATGTCATGTTAAGGTATGGCACAGATACGATGACTTTCAGGGAGATTTTTCAAATAAAACCAAATGAAAAGACTCTTTTGTTAGATACCCCCGTGGAAATGACTCTTCTCCTTGCATTTAAGGGGAAAAATGTCTGCTCTCCCTACGCTCTCCATTATACATACCTGCAAAAATTATTTTTAGCATATTGTATACACTCAGACACTTTTCCTTGCTCTTCAATGATAATTTGACTTGCTGTTACTATTGAAATGCTAGGATTTAAAGATCTTTTTTTAAAATAAAAACAATATCTAACATTCATTCTGCTTCTGTCAATGAGATCTGCTCCATTTCTGTGGATTGAAAGTTCAAGCAGTAATCTCCACAACATAAGTTCTTCAAAGCTGCATCTTGAACTGTACTATTACAGCTAGCAGTACTTGACCCCTCTGAAGGCAGTCTCAGTACACAAGCCAAACTCTTACAAAGCAAGAGAATTGCATCTCTCAATAGAACACATAGAGATTTACATCCATTAAACTTTCAAAAACCTTTCCCATAAACCCATAGACACATACTACACAATGACTTCAAAAACAAGTGATGCTCTTCACTTCTTAAAATTGCAGTTGGACTAATTTTTGTTGATTTTAAAGGCAGGACTACTCTCTAGAATAATTGTTTATTTACAGTTGCCCTAATAAAAGGTTTAAAATGAAGTTCCAGACTGTATGCTCAACAGGAGTAGTACTACGCAAGTCAAACTGTCAAGTATCAAAATCAAAACAAAACAGAAAAAACTACACACAAGGATGGATTAGATTTAATTTAATTTCATCAAATTCTTGCACACATCTCATACAAAGAATAAACTGGAGAATAAATCAGCTATTTTATATTGGCATTCTTGTGTTAAAATATTTAATGAATACCTGAAAAAATTAATTAATTCTTGCAATAAAGTATTTAATGTCTCACCAGCAGGAGTGCTCATGATAACCTTATTATACAGACAAAACAAAATGTAATTTAAGTACAAAATGCATACAATTACTTTTTGTAGTTTTGTTCTTTTTTGGCATTGAGGCACCATCTTGCCATAAAAAGCACTATATTCTTCATAACAGCTAGTAATTTTCAGTTAAATTAAATTCCCACCTTCAGTATTGTTGCTCGAATCCTTCAGGAGGGAACAGGAGGCAATCTTGTGCCCAGCTTGCAGCCGTGCCCACTGAGCAGGCTCAGCTGGCTGCTCTGAGTGCCACTCACATATGCCAAGCTCAAAAACGGAAATCTGTGGTACTAAAAGACAAAGAAAAACAATCACTTCTTAAGAGGTCGTGATTTATGAGACTATTCCCCATTAGAAAACTATGCTTATTAAACTCCTTGACAACATTTCTGCTTCAAAAAGTTACTTCAAAAGCCCTGTGTATCCCTGGTTGCTGTCCTGTATTTCAGCCTGCCATCTTTAAATATTCTAAGAAATCATTCCCTCAAGACAGATGCCTCTTTCAAAGCAACGGAGTGTTATTTGTGTTAACCAGTCATCATAATCTTAATAATTCAATTCTGCAGAGACAGTTGAGTTGCCAGGTAACAAAAACTGACATGAAGAAATAACTATTTACTTTTCTACATGATAGGTACAGAAAAATCACCTTTAACTGAGGTTAACCCAGCAGCATCTCCACAATACTTGTAACAGAATACTCCTTTTTAGAGACAGAAAGGTGCTGAATGCATCACCAAATATTTCTAGAGCTTTTTAAGGGCACAGCATGCCTGACTAATCTAGTTGCCTTTGGAAATGGTCAGGATTTTAAGCAGGATTACACCATGACAATGGAAGTTCCACTTCTTAATGTTACTGCAGGGGAAAGGTGATCTCCTGGTTAAGATACATTATTAAATAGCAGTCAGGCTATCTCAGAAAACATAGGGGTTCCTAACTGTGTGGAGACAGTTTCAAGTTAGCTTACATAGATATTTCCATTTCCTTCACCTGAGAGAGACTGTATTACTCACATTACCGACATGCCAGTGAAACTGCAGTGCTGCAAACCTTTCATTTCTTCCTTGTTCCTGTGCTAAATAAATGTGCACTGTTCTCAAACCACGTGCATATGTGAGAAAGAGCTTGTCAAAAACTTGTTTCCTTTGGAAAATTCAAAATTCTGCAAGAGTCTGGAAAAGGATGGATTTTGTCAAATTTCAGCATGCAAAAAAATTTGCAAATTCTTCCAAAAGGAATGAAGATCTTTTAACAATTTTGAAGTAATGATACAAAATATTTTGATTAATTCTGTGGGGGATTTTTAAAATTTAATTTTATATATTTTAGAGGTTGGTTGTTTTGACAAAATAACCATTTTCCAGCTCTAAATGCCACAGCACGTCAGACAACAGTAAGATTACTATTTTGGGTTTTCTGACTCCCATCCCTGTAACAGTTCATCTCAAATACCTGCTTCTGTAATATGAAAGGCTGCATCTTAGCAGGATTAGAATTAACTAAGGAATTAATTTCAAGATTTTGTTGGTTGAAGTATTCATATTGGATTTTCATCAAAATTTATACATTCGAAGTAATACAAATATAATTACTTCAGTTTTCCTGAAAAAAAAACCCATAACTTTGCAGTGGGGCTTTGTCACTTCTGCGTTACAAGTGACTTAAGGAGGACAAAAGCCTCACTCTCCCATATAGCATTCCACTTTTGTGCTTTGGAGCACTTTGCTTTCATCTCTATGTAGAGATCAGGACAGTCTTAGTGGGGTTCTTCACATATACAATTCTCTCTCAGAGAGAATTCTGCAAAGCAGCCACTTGGATAAGAATATGAAGCCTTTGAAGAAAAGGTCTGCTATAGGTATAACTAAAGGAAATCTTGCATTGCGTGTGTTTCAGAAAATAACTTCATTATTTTCTATTTATTTTACAGCCAAAGTATTTTTTTCCTGTAGCCCATATTTAAATGTATGATAAAGAGTTGTGGATGCTTTGAGTGATAACAAACTATTTGGCAGATGTTGAGGAAGCTACAAACTGTAGAGTATCTTAAATTGCTATACTGACAATAGGGTTTTATTTTTGTTGTATCTCTTTCAATGCATGAAATTTAGACTTTAGCAGAACGGGAGAACAGACTGAAGTGGGACAATTTGGGAGACAGGGGAGGGATAGAAGGGAAGAAAGAACCTAAAGCATAATGAAATTACTTTTATATTTAACCATCACAGTTTGCATCAAGAAACTCCTGAAAGCACAAAAAATTAAGATATTTTATTCACAACACTAAAAACATAGTCATACTAATGAATACAATTGTCCAGGTCATCTCTTATGTGCATTTGTACTGGGATTAAAAATCACAAAGGGCACATTAAAAATCCAAGTTTTAACTTGAGATTTCATGAAATTAAAGTGGTTTTCATTAAAAATCCACTTATCCAGATATTCCATAAGAGAATAGAGAAAAAATTATTTCAAATTCAACCAACCATTAGTCTGACCTTTTGTTTTAATTAGTGGAAAGTGTTCAGCAGTAACATTCCTCTTTCAGGGAGAAAATTACAAATCTTTGACCCTGTTTTTGGCTGCTGTGAGCCATTTAGATGTCACCTAATGAAGTTGACTTCTCCTAATGAGGAAACACGATAAGAACTGCCTCTTATTAGAATATACCTGAGGCACTTAACAGTGCAACAGCTCAATCCATAAGCCACAGCTGCCATGTAAGGTAAGTTTAACATCTGGATTTATAAGATATGACAGGAACAGTTTCCATTTTTTCCTTTTCCATCTGTGACAGTTTCATCAAATAGCTGAGGTTTTTTTCGTTTGATTATTGTTGCTTTAGAAGAACTTTGTTGAAAATCTCAATGTATTTTTACAAACAGATCTGCAACAGAAACTGGTTAAACAAACATACATTTCTAGAATTATAGAAATCTAAATATATATGCTTTCTGGCATCATTAAATTAGGGTTTGTATCTTGCTTTTAATGTGATTGGCTTCAAATTCCTTAGCACTCTAATCTATTAATCCTCATGTGCATCTCTTCTCAATACTGTTTTCCTATGGGGAAATTCAGAGAGCATTACTTAGGAGTATGGTCCGCACAAAACCAACCATGTAAGCCCAACTTTGACCGCTTTTCATATCTTGAGTTAAGTCTAAACCCTCTATGCCAATGCCAAGAGTAAAAGACAGAAAAACAAAGGGGGTTCATTGAATCAGAACTGTGTTTACCTGAGGATGTGACATAGGTGCCAGAGGGCAATATTCTTGTGTAATACAGAGCAGAAAGCAACTTAATTTGTGCTAGGATGGGTAGTGTTCCTTTTCCATGAAAATTGGGTTGAAAAGGGAACAACATTTCAACATTGGGTTGTAAAGGGAAATAGGAAATGTTTTGTTAAAGAATCCTCACACGCAGGAACAGTCTGACTGCAGAGATGACCAGCCTGACATTACAGCTCTTGAATGTAGCAGAGCAGAACAGCATAACCCCACTGCACAGCTGAGGATCAGCACCTCCACAAATTTAGAAATACACGAGTGCCTTGGGAATCTTCCTAGTCAGCTCCAAAGCTTTGCCTGAATTGGCTGAACACATCAATTCTTCCCCCAAAAACAGTAGATCTTTTTTACCCACTGAGCCCTACATTTATAATATATCAGATTTCTTAAAGTATTTATTGTCTTTCTTTGTAACTGTGTTTAGATGTGAAAAGACGGATGATTGTTTATGGAAATGAAAACAGAGTTAAAAAAGCCTTTGAATAGCAAAACAATTGCATTGTTTTTTCTATTCTAATCCAAGGAAAAGACAATGTAAAATGACCTGGCTCCTGAAAAACAGATATTCTTACCTCGTGCTATAGAACATCCTTCACTAAAAGTAATATCATCAATAGCAACACTTGCACCTTGTCTCTGGGTCTCCAACATCCCCAAAAAGATAACCTAAAAAGATTAATAGCAAATCAATAAGAAACAGTTTACCAGTATCACAGACAAAACAAGAACACACAAATGTCAGTCAAGTCCATGGAGAATCTACTGGAAATATGAGAACTCCAATCACACATTTAGTTTTGGAGAATTACCATCCCGGCTTTTTCAAACATCTGTGGCTTTTTCACCCAGACACAGATAGGTAGTCTAATCATCTAACTCAAGATTAAAGTAGAAGGAAGGATCTGAAAATCACAATAAAATGTCTTAATAATCTAAGCAAGGATCATGACAGTTAAAGAAGCAAACACAAAGGATTTTGTGTTTTATCAAGCAATTATTCCCAACAGAGACTGGAAATGTGAACTGTTTCTTGTTGACTTCAAAATTTCTCAGAAACTGGGAGCAAAGTCAGAGCAAAACCTGTCATTATTCAGAAGCCTTTCAGCATGTTTTTAGCCAAAACAAATCTTGAGGAGTACTTGGTTGACAGCTATTTTGCTCTAATGTTACAACAGGGGGTTTTGGCTGTTTTTCCCCTACCAAAGTCTTCTATACTAGAGAAGTTACAAATATTTTACTTTTCCATCTTAAGGGCAGATTTCAATCCACACTCATAAATGTACAGACTGTTACACATTTTCTGCAGTGGCATACAAGAAAACTGACTGATCACAGTTCTTAGGAAAACACAACAAAAACATACCAGTCAAAACAACCCAACAAATCAATCTCATGAATAACATTCCTTAAATTATTCCTGAACCACATTTTGGGATGAAACAATTCCAGGATTTTCCAGAGTCTTGGAGGCACAATCTACCTAGAGCTACATTCTAGCTCTTAATAAGGAATTCACAGTGTTAGCAATAATTTTTCAAATATTACCTTGAGAGTTCAGCGATAATATTGTGGGTAGTTGAACAGATGCAGAAAACCTATAAATTACCAAGAATTGAGTTTTTCCCTGCACAAGATGACAACTTACATGATCATTATGTTATGAATTGTAAGTTTTTTGAGGGGCGTAATCTTTTGTCTCTTGGGTTTTTTACTGAACCTGCAGTTAGCTTGCACAAGACGATTGGCAGCCATATTACATTCAAAAATACGATTATATGAATGAAATGCAGCATCCTGGAAGCTTGCTCTTTTGATTTGTTTCAGAAAACAGTATTTTGAATTCCTGAATTCTGCTGCAATATGTGTAGTTAATGCACACTTTCATGACATCACCACGATAAGGACAAATAGTGCATTCCTATTTTGTGTTTCTGTCATGGTATGGTTTCAGATAAGTTCTAATAACAATATGGTGCATATTGTTTCATAATTAGAAACACCAGAAATTGTCACATTGCAACTATATGTCAGTCAAGACGGACACAACACTGCTTAGAGTGCTAAACTTTCCACGTGCAACATCAGGCAGCGTTCTGACTCCTCCTTCCTTAGAGGACTAAACGTGCCCCAAGCAGCACCACACGGCCTCCTGCTTTCTGCTTCCTTCTACACAACCAGCTAACTCCTTTCTGTCCCTCACACTTGCTGCCTAACACTGTTTGTCCCATACAACGTCTTACCTTTTCTGTCCCTCCCCTGACCATTCCTCTTCACAGCACAGCAGGCAGATTCTGACTGACTCTAGACCCTCTCTTTCATAGCCCTCATCTTTCCTGGACACAGCTGTGGCTTGTTAAGGGTAAGACTGCTGCTACTCTTTTGTAATTAGTAGAGCTGCCCACAAGAAACATTTAATATCAAGGATTTTACAAATATTTTACCTCTGCACAGTGATGTTTCATTTTGAACTCAAAATTTAGTTATTAATAACCTCATTTAAAATGTATATCTACCTATAGCTTGCAGTTGGGGTTTCATACTCAGATCTTATATAGTGAGATAAAATTATTTAGACAACGCTAACAAGGGACTAGCTCACTTTGCTGGAGCAAAATCAGAGGCTGCTTCAAGTTCATATTCCATCAGAGCACACAAAGTCTGTATGAACCTGTGTTTCCTCAAAACTCAAACAGTCTCTCAACTTCCCCACTGCCAGAAGATAATATTCCTAGATGCCTACAGCTGCTCTAGTGTCTAAAGATTATGCAGGCTTTAGCTGGTGCAGATACCAAGCCGATGTCCCCTGATATTATTGGACTGATTCAGTCCAATAATAACCAAAGTGACTCACCCAGGTTTATGCCAAAAAGGAAACATTAATTTTAACAAAATCTCACTTCAAATGTGCTTTTAAAATTTACAAAAGTATTAAAGCACCCTATTTCAAAGTAATTTGTAAATCCAAATAAAAATTCTCCCAACATTTTTTTCCATAGAAACATTAATAATCAAAATGCCACAGGTATCCCTGTAAGCTAAATATCTTGTCATATAAAAGAACAAGTGCAAAAGGGCAAGCGAATTGCATTCACTTGTATGACAGTGATATCTTGCAAGTTGTCACTGGAGCAAAATGTGCAAACAGAAGAAAATTTGCTCAGCTTCAGGTTCTAGCTTTTGTGAGGTGCTGAGCTGTGTTTCTTAAGTCAATTACAATGATTACTGCAGCAAGTTTGACACCTGCCTCTTTAAAGCTGGACTTCACCCAACAGTTCACTTGATAGAGGCCAAAGGAGAACCAGCTTTGCAAGCAATAATCTAATTAGGATTTGACCTAGCAATTCATAGGAAGTAGATGCCATATTAACCATTCCCAGATTCACTCAATTTTCCAAGTAATACGAATGATGAAAAAAAATAAATCTAAAAGTAAATATCTCCAATACAACCTCAGATTGCTACACAAGCATTTAACAGGTAAGTTGTTGACCAATAACAAGGTTAATACTTATGTTGAATTGGGTACACATATTTTGCAATATACATTGTCAGAAGAGTTGAGCAGGCCAGTATTACTTCAAAAATCAAGATTCTATTGGATGCTTTAGCACAATATGGAAGTGAAGTAATTATGTTACTGATTTGGTTTATTAAAACAAGCTTGTGCTGCCATGCCTTCAGATTTGTATGCTGAGCAACTTCACCATAACTGCTGTAGCAGAAAAGGCCTGTCATTTTCTTCTCTGCTCCCCACTTTCTCTCCTGTATTATGCATAGCTGTGGGTGTATGTCACCCAAAATATTTTAGCCGTAAGTTACATTTACTGTGCTAATGTTTTTTTGTAAATGCACATGTAAAGGCATTTAAATAGCCTATGACATTTGCATTGCCTTTCAGGAGCTTTGAGCAAAATTAAACCATTTTCATGTGTTCTATGACAAAAGCGCAAAGCTGCAATTATTAGTTAAGTACAGTGTTCGTCACCTGTAATACCCCTATAAAACAGTATCTCATAGTATAAACTGCAGTTTCCTATATAAATGAAACCTTGAGTTTATCAGTCCAGTTAGAATGAGGCTAAGAGAACACTGCATTGAAAGTTAAAGTTAAGATCGCAAATATATCACCTTTATGGGCTGGTAGATAATTTATGGCTCAACGAGACTGTTTTATTTAAGACACACCTCCACAGTTTAAGCAAGGCTTGGTGTCAGTTTTAACACCACTAACAGATAAGAACAAACTGTATTTTAATGCAAACTATGATCTTCAAAATGGCTTTTTTCTCATTTACCTCATGATAGTGCTTTCTTTTCATTTACAAAATATTTAGTGCTGACTTATTCAGTTGGCCCACAATTTATAAACCATTTAAGAAGTGTCCTTTACAGTAACCTCAATTTACTAACCTCATACTTTTCGGTGCTATTGATGGTAATGGTATTTACGTTCCACTGATTTCGTAGTTCTCCTGAAAGTTGCCAAATGTTTGTAATAGTATCTTCAGAGTGCTTTTGAAGCCCCACCATAAGTGTTCCACTCCTTTGACTGACCCAATAATAAAATGTAATCTAGGAAAAAGAAGAGTCTGATTATTCCAGGGAAATACTAGGGCAAACTGTATTAAAGACTGTGCATCAAAATACCTGGCAAAGATGTTCTTCATCAGTTGGAAGGAAAACGTTTGTCCTTAAAGCTGCAGAAGATGATTGCATTTCAGAGGACAATGAGAGGAAATAAGCTATTAAATGGAATAAAAAGAGAAAACTTAGAAGCTTAGAAAAAACCCCAACAGTAAAACAAGAAAAGCATATGCACAGGTATAAATGAATAACTAAAAAACCAACTAGAATTGTTCCCCAGAAAAGATTAATATCACTTGTAGCCATTGTGTTCAAAGCTTTTTTCATGTTTAACATTGTCATGGTATTGCTCCATGTTCCAGCTAAACTTTTAAGTAGGATTCCAAAATTAGTCATGTGGTGATGTCTTGAATACTTAATTTAGAGGGACAACATTTTGGGACAAAGTGAGATTCACTCGGAAAGCTGATCCAAATCACTCCAGAGATTGAGTAGATAACGTATTTCATGCCAAAATGTCCAACTGCTGTAAACAACAATACACATTTCTCATGAAAGTTCACAGCTTTGGGGAGGTGGAGGAACATGGAGAGGAGACTGTGGAGTTTTCATAGGTTGAAAACTGCTTCTGTCTGGATTCTGGATGCTCAGAAAATTGCCTTGCTGCAGAGAGAAAAATGTGGTATCCCTGTACACATACTCAATATAAAATATTGTCTTCAGAATTTCAAAGCTACCATTAAAAATACCATTTTCTTTCGAGGAACATAAGTCCTTGAAAGTCACTTGAAAGTGTAACAGCTCATGGTTGTTGCCATGCCCTTTGGCTGATTGTGTCTGTTCCTGAAAATATTGTTCCAGATCTTATAATAGATGGAAGGCAACCACCCTATATTAGGATGTCAAGTACTGCAAGTCAAAATTTGTCTCTTTCTGGACCCAAAGGCTTCAGAGATGTTTGATGCTAAGGACGCAAGATGAAAACTGAAGAATAGAAAAAGACTCATTTTTTTAATTCCTTTTCTTCCTTTCTCTTCTCTTCCCTCTCCCAGACTCCAAACAACGTCAAGTAACTTGTCCTCTGATATTAACATGCTAATGAAAGGAGGAAGATGAAGGACAAAAATGGCCAAGCAGAATCAAGGAAAAAACAATCCTAAAAATAAAGATTACTACATTAACCGAATATCAGAGGATAAATCCAAACATCTAAATACTTAATTTATTAAACTACCCACCTTGAACTCTCATCCTTGTGTGGAACTGGAAAGCCCCTGATAAAGCACTACCAGTCCAGCTCAGGGCTGAAGCCATCTGAGCAATCCCCCACAGAGAAGCATTTTGCAGCCTGCTACCAGGGCAATGGCCGTGCTGCCCCCAGGTTTTAGACCTTTGCTGACTGCTCAGGCAGCACTTTCAGACTTGCCAGCTGCAAGGGTATTGTTCCTACCCACAACAGATGGCTTGGTGTCTATGCAGAGTCCTGCCCCTGACTCCAATCTGTTCCATCGGATGTTAGCTTCCATTAAATTTTGAATTTTTTTCTTTTAGTTCTCTAAAGACAAATGTGTCTAAGAGTAAAAAATTTATTTTTCACCTGCCACAAATTTTAAGTTTTACACAGATAGGGAAAAAGTAGTAATTTTAAGAGTCTTAAAGGAATTCTTTGAACAGTCATTTCACATTAGTCCTCTGCATAGAGAATAGTTTCATCTAGCAAAATCAGGTCGTGTTTTGTTTAGGGGTTCTTTTAAAGTCATTATCAATGGTCTGTTCAATCACTTTTTCAGTGAAAAAAGATCCATGAGAGACAGACCTAAAGAAATGTTTTGGGTTCTAGTAAATGATTACATAAATCTTCAACAGAGTTAAATTTACCAAGGGATCTTTGCTTTTGTGCTAATGCGTGTGTGTTTTACCCTGATAGCAGGAAGTCTTCCCTCTAACATGCTACCATAGACCATACCCTGCTCAGTTGTCATGATAGAGAATCACTTCTGGGTTTTAAGCAGGAACCAACATAAAACTGATTACATAGTCCATTGAGTCACCAGCAGTGGGAAAACTCAACTCACTGCCATAAGATTAATATTTCATAGGCGATTAGAATCAGCATTTAGAAAATGAAATTACAGTTTAGACATTCTCCGGGTGGAAAAATAAAAGCAAATTATTACAAAGCATTTGAATCTCCCTAGCTATTCAGTTCACAGCCTCTCACAAAGCTGAAGAGCTACAAGCATTTGAACTTCCTGCTACCTGAAAAAAATAATTTAGATTAACACGACCACTGCACTATTCAGACCTCGCAGATACAACAGTGACTGAAGGCCTAAAACAAGCTGATGACTTAAGTTTTAGCTTTCATATTTTCCAGATTCTGTACTGCATTAGGATATAGCTCTGAGCTTCATGCAGAGCGTTAGTAAGTCCTCTTCACAGTTTAGTTAGATAAAAGAATACTTTTCCAGCCTCAGAACCGAGGACACTGTTGGAGCTTCAGGCCCAAAAAGTGTAAACAACAACGAATTGAGGAGAGCAAACTGGGAGGATGGAGCTTCATAAGCTGAAGCTGTAATTGGACAATTAACCCCAACTTGAAAGTGGACCAAAACTTAAAGAAGTGTAAGAATTCATAACTCAGAGTCCATCTGGGGTATAGCCTCAGCCAGACTCTTCTACTGCCCAAGGTTTATCCTTTGAAGGCCTTCTTAATAAATACCTACTTCATTCCTTTAACACTGTCTAGCCTCTGCTCTAGGTAGCTGTTCTGTGTTTTTCTGATTATTGGTTTATTCTGTTACCCCCCCACCCCCCGTTTATGGTTTGATCTGATTTTGTAACCTCCTGTCCTCCTTCCTGCCCTTCCTTATAGAAAGTTCTGTGTTCCACCCATTTCCCTTGTCCGTCAACCTCTATGCTTGCCCCTTGTGTCGACGGTTCCTCATTCCCCCTCCCATTCAGTTGTCAATCCCACTTTGTACCTACCCCTTGGTCGAGAAACTTCTCCATCAATCACCTCATCCCTGGAGCTCCATTTGTGTTCAAACTGCTCCCCTCCCACAGTTGCCCCCATTGGTTCATGTTGTATCAGAAGCCAACGTGTGCTCTTCCTATGCTTCTCCCTGATTGGTCTGAAGACTGTACCCACCCCAGGACCTCCTCTGTATTTAATTTGAGGCGCCTCAATCAGTTTGCTCTTTTTGGCTCTTGTCCTTTATACGGTTATCTGTGGAATCTACCTCTTAATAAACCTTTCCTTGAAGGCCCGAACAGTCTCCACCTCATCCTTCAGCTCTGCTTTGCGCACCTGATCACAGCACAAGTGCCATAGAGCATCAGCTCTAAGCCACACCTGGGACCATCCTGCTTCCCAGGTGTGACCCGCTCCTGGCATGGAGCGGAATTTGGCTGAACCAGCCACGAGGGAGTCCGGCACCACATCAAGTAGCCTCTTAAGACAAAGTAAACATGAACAATACAGGTGACTGAACAATTTGTTTCATCTGCAAGAAACATCTCAGTTGATGATTCTCAGGCTTCTGCTGACTTTAGCTGTTTATGTAAGTCAAATTTTTCCTTCCCCACCAGTTCTTCATGGTTATTAAGAGTATGTTTCTGGCAGTAGCTATATCCTAATATGGTGTGTACTACCAATCATGCAGAAATTCTACAAAAAATTCACTACAGTAAGATTGTTGCCTAGCTAACCTATTTTGATACTAGCCAAGAGTTTGCTATATTTATATTCCACAGTACTTTTTGCGTTTTTAGTGAGTTTCTTAATGAGAAAAGATTTTATTTTTAGCTATTTTATAAATCACATACTTGAAATAAAGCTTGCATTTATGAGGAAGGTTGATAGCTGCTTACGTTTTTGTGCCAACACTGGTTTAAAAAACCACTTAAGAGCAGCCTTATATTTGAAAGCATAATACACATAGCAGGATGGGCTTCTGAGACACACACAAGCAAAAGCTGAAGTTGCTAAAAACACATCACATACATAAAATTTCCTAATTGCAGAGTATCATGAGAATTCGCCACTGTGAAATGGCAACTTGCAGGAAAACCTAGGGAGGAGGTTTTGATTGCTACTTTCTTCGATTAAAATAAATAAATTTGGAATCATTTTTATCTGATTTCTAAGCAAATTTTCCATACATTCACCTCAAAACCACTAATTTATTCTCATTATTTTTGTTATAGGAGCTTGTGCCTGTTTGATGGCTTGCATAATGTGTAGGAGATGTTACTTTAGAACACTGCAGATTTCCATGCTCCTAGACCATTACAGTTTTGGAATGGGGTGTAAGGTACCTGGGCTAATCACAACAACACTCCTCCCATGGAGAACTCTCCTTTTACGTGCTCCAAGACTGCAAGCCTGCGTTCTGGTGTTGCTCACCATGAGGGCTGTCAAAGCACTGCTTGCGCCCAGGAGAGGTCGGAGGGCGTGGAGACAAAGGGAAAGAGAATAACAGAAAATATGGAGAACTAAACAGCTATTATATTAGAGTGTGCATCACAGAAGGAAAAATAGGATTAATTTGGTCATAGGACAAGTATAAAGGATATATTTTCTCTGAGGACAGAGAAAAGGAATTCGTTAAGAAACACTCTTCAAGGTAAAGTAAAACTGTAAGATTTAGAAAGAAGCTGGCCCAAAAACAGACTATCAAAGCTTATCCTGTCTCCAAATATTAAGTCCTCTCAAAATATCTGAAGTAATAATATAAGTCACAGATGGTACACACACTGCAGGCATTTACCAGTCTAATAAAACATGAAAACACAGCTCAAAGTTTTGCAATCGTCAAGACTGAATTTACCTCCAAATATTTCTAAAACGAGTAGAGATTTCTCTAGCAGATGAGCACATCTTTTGAAACTGGTTACTTGCTCCTCTACGATAACAGGAGTTCCCTACAGGAATATTGTATTTCTCTTTCCTCCCACCCCCCCAGAACTCTGCGTTATTGTTTTAAGGTGATTGCAATTACAAAGACACAAGTGCTCAGGAAACATGTGGCAGAACATAATTGAACAATCAAGAAATCAGAAAAATTTAATACATTAAAAAGAGAACTACATCATTTGTAAGAGTCCATGGTTTCCTCAAAGAACATGAGGAGTCTTACCACTTTCATTCCCATTGTGGTCAGAGTATGGTGGTCCCATGCCAGACTGACAATTTCTTCTTCTCCAGCCAGGCTGTAAATTGAATTCAGGAAGAAATTCGCATACGTTGGTTTCAAAATCGCAGTTGTTCCAGGAGGAACCTGAATTGAAGGAAGGAAACAAAAAATTAAAAAGCTGAAAAACAGAAGCGAAAGGATATTTTCGCACCATCACTTGCTGTTTATTTAACACACAGAAACACTCTGAACACGGCCCTGAATAAAAAGCGAGAAACTCCGCAATGTTTAAATTACGAACAAACAGCAATAGCACAGTGGAGGTGAGAATGAACATGAGGGGGAAGCCCTCAAACAACCAACCAAATCCAAAGTTGCCCATTTAGTTCTTATTACTATAGTGTACACTTTTTCCATCACAAATATGTGACATAGTTACCTTTTTGTAGGAAAATCTCCAAGATGGTATGGTTTTTATGCAGAGACTGTTCCTAAGATACACTGCAGCTATAAGGTGAAGAATTTGTCCAGAGTTCTTGCATAGGAAAAAAAAGCTTAACACCAGGTTGTAGTCAGAGAACTTTTTATTTCACATCATTCAAACAAGAGACAGAATGACTCCTCAGAATGGCATCATTCCCCCACTTGCTTTTTCTCCGCTTTTACTTTTTTCCAGTACACGTCACAATGTGGTGAGAAAAGAGCATTTTTCCCCCTTGCAGATTCTCCTGTAGAGCAGCACAGATTGGAGAAGGGAGGCAGAAGAATTTTCAGGCATAGAAGCCAGTTAGGTGTATGAGTTCATTCAGGAAATTTTAGGTAGGTATGGGACAAAATAACTGCTTACTGGGATGAAGAGGCAGATGTTGGTTTTTTGCACAGGTACAAGCTGCCATTTATGTATCATATCCAAGCTGAATGAAAGTCCTTGGATGTGCTGAGAGGCTGGACAGCCCCATTAATTAAGCAATGATTGAAGTGGTGGAAGGATTTAATTAAAAAGTCTAATTAGATGCAGCTGTGAAGAACAAACTTACTGCAACTCCAGCCTAAGCAGAGTAGCCAGTTCATGGTACTATCTCCAGATTTTGTGTCCTGTGTGGAAATCTTCAGTTCCCCTGCCCTTTGTGTCCACAGCAGAGGAAGGTAGCTAAGACCCTGCTTTCTAATTGGGATTCTGGTCAGACACAAGAGCTGCAATGCTTTCACACTCTCTCTCAAATTGGTGCCTGCTCCAGGCCCCTGCTAATGCTTTCAGACTAGTCTGTCTTATCATAGTTCACTAGTCATTTTCAATAAAGTTGCAACTGCAGCATTGATAGTCACAGTACAGTGTTCAATTTTATGACTTTCATATTCATATCAGTTTACTGTAACAATTAATTACAAGGTGAGTGAGGGGAAAACAGAAATAATTCACACAAGCACTCCAGAATCAAGTTAATGTGTAGATTGGCTGTCATCAACTAATGTTTTATTGCTGCTTTTATTCCTTAGATCTTTAAATGGCTAAAAGGCGTGTCAGAGGTTCATCAAAAGCACTAACACTGCTGAAGTGTATCTGTTTGACATTGCATGAGATGCACCAAATCGCATTCAATATTTCTTCAAGACTTTCTAATACTTGAAAAAACAATTGCAAATTAATATGCATGAAAGAGCATGAATTGTAACAGTTTAAATTGATTAATAATTCATCATCCATAAATATTTTCCAAGGCAATATAAATTTTCACAAAAAATAACCTCCAAAGCAAACCAATGTCAATTTGCTGGAAGACAGATATACAAAGGTAAAGTCACTGCTTAGAGAGGAAAAGTTCAGAAAGAAGAAGTGTGTGGGATTTTTAAATATACTTTGCTGAATTCCCTGTGAACCAAGAAAAAAATCTAAATGATCTACTAAGAAAAAATTCCAAGTTTCACTGGAACAGACTACAGTTAAAGGTAGTATTTTCAGTGCACATGTGTATAAAATGTATGGGACATTCTGGAAGCAAAATATGTTTAAAAGTATTTAGTTATCGTTCATTTCTTGGCAAGCATTTTGCAGTATGAATACCAAACAGTAAAAACTGGAGTTCAATTTTTGCATATTTTCACTGCAGAAGCTTCCTTATACCTGAGCGAATCCCAGGGAAAAGAGCAGGAACCTGTCACCTACATGAGACCAGGACCTGAAAGCTAAGCAGAATAAGAATTTTGCAGTAATCCCAAATCCCAAGAAAGAGTGGTAGTGCCTGATCTGTATCTTCATGTCTGATAGCTGACTTGTCTCCTGAAGTAATCCAGAGCATTATCCAAGCTGTCCCAGCATGTAGCCTGTCCTTCAAAGCCTGGTTCTGCACCTCTGGCTCACTCACATGAAATACAATATCATTTCATATTTAGGGCTTTTACAGAGACCATAGGCTCATTTTTCTATACTAGTCTTTGGAGAAACCTTGAATTCTCTAGTTTCGCATAAGCATTTGTTTATAGTTGCATTCCTACAACAGACAAGTGAAAAAAGCTTCCATCAAATATAATGGAAGAATGCACCTCTTGTTCCATATCCTGCAATCAGAATAAAAAATGCTGCCTGAAGTAAATGACTTTCCCGGGGAAAACAAGACCAAAAGCCAGTGAGGCTTTTAAGGCTATGCAGTGGAGCTTAGCGTAACCACCTCCTGTGCAAGTGATAAAAATATATGCTAACCTGAGATGTGTTTCAGCCATTGCCATTTAATACATTTTTGTACAGCACAGGAAACTTACAAAAATGTACTGATATCCAATCCAGTCTTAATAATAGTCTTACTTAAAGAGAAATAAAAATCAAGTATCCTAGACCTGATTCTAGACTCTGCTCCAAACAGATCTCTGCATCATATTTGGATAAAACAGGGAATCCTGTCATAGGAAGAAAAATCTTTATGTAGCTGGACACACAATTGGCATCTGAAGGACCTGGATTTAAGCTAGTGTTCTTTCTCGCAGCTTTCAGCTGAATTCAGTGATTGCTAACATGCTCTAACTAGCAGCTTTCAGTATGGAGAGATAGACACAGGCCCATCTAAAGACCATCTGTTTTATATTTAAAGTGAAATTTTTAAAATCCCAAGAAAGATGGTAGCTTCCTTTATTGCACAGTGAATAGGCAAGCTTATATAAGCTCTTTGGTTAAAATTTCTGATAAATCCAAGCTCTTCTTTGGCCTCAGAACAAAAATTCTCAAGGAGAAGGACTACCTTATGCATCTGTCCTGGTTTCAGCTAGGGAAACATTAATTCCTTCTCAGTAGCTGTTACAGTGCTGTGGTTTGGTTTCAGAATGGCAGTGGTGTTGACAACACACTGATATTTTGTTTTTTTTGCTAAGTCATGTGTATCCTATGGCCAGGTCCTTTTTTTTTTCCCCTTTGCCTCATGCTCTGCCAGCCGGGTTGGCCCAGCTGATCAGAGCCTGGTGCTAATAACACCAAGGCTGTAGGTATGCTCTGCATATGGGCCATGCATTTCAGCATTGGACTCAGTCATTCTTGTGGGTCCCTGCTAACTCAGAATATTCTTTAATTCTGTAAAACAATAAAAATAAACCACCAAAACTGGAGGGGGAACATAGCTGGGAAAGGTCATGTCTAATATATAAACTGGGGGGAGTTCATATATTAGGCTGGAAGTGCAGATGATCTGGGATCAAGAAGGGGAGATGTGGGATTGATCAGTGAGTGGTGAGCAACTGCATTGTACATTACTTGTGTTCTTTCCTTTTTGTTATTATTTACCATTACTAGCCTAACCATTGTTTTATTTTACTTTATTTTTATTTTCAATTGGTAAACTCTTTTCATCTCAACACACAAGTTTCACTAATCCATTCTCCTTCCACATTCCACCACACACAAGCAACTGCTTCATCTCCAGCTGGGCTTAAAAACATGACATGAAATTATTTTCAGCACCATTTTGTTGTACAGTACTCTGTAAATACTAGAATTCTGATGCGAATTTACTCAGACAATAGCAGTTAAAAGTCACTCACCACTTAGATCAATTCCTTACAGGAAACAACACCAATTGCATTTGTAACCAATGCATGTGACAAAGATTAAGCTAGGATCATCAGCTGCTAATCAGTTCATGAACTCAAGGAAATGTCCACCCTTGACTAGACAAAAAAAAAAGTTGTAGCTTATACCTTGGTCTAGGTATTTTGTATTAAATCTGAATTCTATCAAACAAGTTTACCACAAATTAAAGGAAAAAGTAATACTTGCTGAATATTCACTGAATTCAGAAGAGGAAACACTTGTTTTGCAATGTACTATCCATATGAAGATTCATGAGAGTCTTGCACTTCAAAAATGTTCTTTAAAAAAAGCATGAAAAATCAAAGTGAAGCTGGAATAAAATTTTCTTAAATAAACCAAAGAGGGTAAAAAAAAAACAAAGAAAACCCCAACACTTTTTAACACAGAAACATCACCCCTAGTTCTCACTGCTGTCACATTCGGTTACCAAACTGTATCACAGTTCTGCTAAGGCCCACAGGACTTACCTTGTTTCTCATCACTGATGTCTCCACGCCAGCTGGTGGACATGCACACTTCTCCAGGAGGAGCAGAAGAGCCATCAGCACGCTGGCATCCACTTGCTGTGGATGACTGAATATCCAGCAGAGCAAAGCAGAACAGCACACAGATGGAAATGAGTCTGTTCATGGGCTATGTTGCTATCCAAGCCTTCACTTGGACAACAATTACTGAAACTGCCTAGTACTGGTTATGGAGTGCCTTTGACCAAGCTGTGTTTACACACATCTCAGATGTTTTTAGACCCTCACTTTCTTAATCTGCAGCTTACAGGAAGTATGGCTTCTGCAAAGCAGTGACTTTTAACCTGGTGTGTCTTAGGATAATATTTAACTGAATAAAATGTTTTATGACTAAAAAATATTGGCACATGCTATGCAAGTCAACTGTATATTAACTTACTGATTGGATTTATTGCTCAATGGTTTGAAAATATATTAGATAAGAAAATAACAGGAAAACAGAAATAGATTATTAAATGACCAACATTCAAAGATCTCTATTTGCTCAGGAGTTGACAAATGCTTACAAAATGCTTGAAAATTTGTACATCAAAAGTGAAACAATTGAGAAATTCATAGTTGATTTTGCCTCAAAGAGATTGCAAATCAGCGCACTGACTTACCTCTCGCATGTCACAGTCCTTTGTACGAGGATGTTTCAGAACGCCTTTCACTGTTGTTTCAATGTTTCACCAGATCATAGTGGTTCTGGTCACACATTTAGACCCATGACTGCAGGATCTGGGGAGAGGGAAATGGAGGAGAATCAAAGAAATGTAGGAGAGGGAGTTGGGAGGGAGACCCAAACAATCAAAAGAAGTTAGCCTTGTGAGAGAATAGAGAACCAACTCGTTTCAACCAGCCTAGCATCACAGGAAATATGGCAAATTGTTTTAACGACGTACCTTAAATACTGTAGATTCCCCAAACCCAGTGATGGAGTGCTAATAGGAAAAAGAAAAGATAACTGCTAAGAAAAGAATGGTAAGAACTAGACAAAATAAATTTGGCAATCATGTAAGTATGGCACTCCTTTAATAGGAATAGTGGTATGGGAAAAAACTTTCCAAGTGGCAGCTTGTAACAAGTAATTGATGCCAGCAGGTCTAGAGATTCCATCACCTACAAATTCACAAAATCAAGTTAGGGGAATGCACATTCCACCGTGTATAACTCTGATTTGTCTGCTAGCCCTGGTGAGCAGAAGTAACACAAGATACATCTCTAACTAAACTACGCTGACTGGAATGCCCAAGTGCCATAGCATCTGCAAAGAGAAACATGCAAGCTCTGCCTGTGAGGGAATAAATCACCAGCATGTTCTGCAGAGTAGTATTTCCCTAATGTAAGAAATCTCTTGTCAGGGAAGAAAGACTACTACTCCAACATCACCTGAAGGCAAGAAATGCAAGGTCTGATGCAACTTCCTATTATCTCCAACACCAGTGGCAGGCACATGTTTGTTGTGACAAAGGTTCCCATTCTGCCTAGAAAGCATTTTCCAGCTCATTTGGTTCAACTCCACCCTTTTCATCATTATTTCTGTAGACGTTGTTTTAGCTGTTTTATTTTAATTCTTTGTCCTCAAGCCATAGAGCTGTTTGGAAAACTTCCTGATGAAAAGCAGAGCACAACTAAATTAAGAGTTCATTGATATATATATTTCTCAAGAATTCATATAATTGTTTTCTTCCAGTCTGTAAACACAGATTAGACTAGAAGCTTATATTAAGAAAACCTCCAAAAAGACCGAATACCCTGTGCCATATATTTTCATAGTGTACTACATTTCTAAAAGCTTAAATATTTCTGCTTTTTAGGTGCTTTCAATTATTTCTCCAACATACACTGTTTTATTTCTTTTTTCTTCTGTATCTTCTTAAACTCCCCTCACACTGATAAACATCACAATAGCAAGATTTCCCTGTCTTTTAGCTTTTTCATTTAATAAAAACTCCCACTGCATTGTTCCCAGCTGTTACACCGCTATGCCTGTAGTATAATTCTGTATACAAGTATTCTGAGTCAAAGGGTAATTTTTACACTAACTGCTTTGCATTTTGAGTTTAATATGCTCTAAAATATTCATAACAAACAAACTTGCATAGCCCAAACAAGTCAAAACCACAATAAAATCTGTTATGAGTGGAAACAAATGAAAAACATATAAAATATACAGAAATATTTAGGGTGTAATTCATGGATCTTCAGTGAATAAGGAGGAGGTATTTCAGTGAAGGTCTAATACAAACTGCAAAATCAAAAAAGGCATCTTTCTTTTTTAGCAAGTGTGTGGCTATGCACATGCAGGTAGAGTTTGAGTGCAACAATTGAGCCCTCTTGTCAACTAAGAATAAGAACAAAGGTTTTTTTTATCTCTGAGAATCATATAGAAAGGAACAAGAAGATGACTCAGAAGCAAAGGACTTCCAGGGAATGTCAAGAGAACAAATACTCCAAATGCTGAACTGGAAGCATCCTGAAGAACACAAAGTAGGCAGAGAGGGAGAATGAAAAATATAAACTGGCAAAAATGGTGCAGGATGTCAAGAAAATCAGAAGATGGGCACTAATCAAAGCATATTTTTCAAAGCACTAGAAAAATACTGCAGAGAAAATGAAGGCTGAAAGGAAAGGAAGCAAAGCCAGACACTGTCTGTCTACAAAGCTATTTTAGCAAACAAGCAGTTTTTTTTAAAAGGAAAAGGAAGTTCAAATAGAAAACGGCTTGAATTTACGTGAAAGCTGGATTTTTCTGGCTCACCCAACTTCATTTAAGGCACAACACATTCCATCTAAGTGAAAAGGATTGCCCACTCAGCCTTCAACTTAAGTAAGTCTGTTAAAAAGTTTCAGATATTTAATCTAGGAGTTTCAAAAGGAAAGTCTTAGAAGGCCAAACAAGCTCTGAAACAGGGCCAGAAAAATTTTACATTTTTGAGTCCATTTTTCTTGGGAATAGAAAGTTATTGGCATCAGCATAAAATGAATTGCAGTTAGCAATTCTCCTTTAGGTTTTTGCAGAGCCAGTTATCAGCAATGAGACAGCAGAAAGGACTAAAAAACTGGGATATGAGCTTCACCATGTCTGAAAACATTCAAACTTTGCTACAAATAGTAGCTACCTTTCAGGGAAAGGTCTTACAGAGTAGAATAAAGTCACCCTTTCAGAGTAATCAATATTTGATTAGGTTTGATATAACTTTCTAATGGCAAACTTATAATCTGCCCTTTTTTCATAATGTGATCAGACTGGGGAGCAGTACTGTGCCAGTGTATGTATCTTTAACATAAATCTCCTTTTCTTCTCATACAGAGTTTTAGTAAACATTGTTAATTTTAACAATACTCCAAATTTTTTTTATGCAAGAGCAATATTTGCCAACTTTTAATAAAACCAAGTACTGTATTTCTTAAATAACTCCCAAAAAATGCAGACATTACTTCATTTTGAGAGCCCCTTCCCAAAAATACAAAAACTGTAAATGTGCAGTAGCAGAAAGTCAATCAGTTACCCCAAACCTGATCCATTTTTAACAAGAATTGACAGAATTCTTTACCTTGATGTGAAAGGCAATAATTCCACAATATCTGTTTTCAGTTAAGTGGCACTAATTTAATATTTATCCTGAAAGAGGACAGTAATACAATTGAGTAAAAAGATTCTGGCTAAGTGTTCTTACCACTCATCTCCATTTGCTAAAATAAATTAGTGAAATTAATTGAGAGGTTAAAACCAAACTTAATGCATTGATCAGTGTACAGCATAAGCACCATAGTTATAACTAATAAAGGAAAAAATCCATAGTATTAGAAAAAGATGGGACAAACTGGATATAATCAGGTCAAAGTCCCAGATTACAGACTGAAAGAAGATAACATTTTAGGAAACAAATTGGGAGCATCTTTTCCATCTTTGTAATGGATGAAATTCAAGAGGAAATCACAGGTGGTGATAAAGAGAAAGTAGAGAAAATATTCAGTGGGCAAAAAAATCCTGTGTCTATCATGTACTAGAAATTGTCTCAGCAGCTAGAGGTTGGAAAAAAGCACTTCAATTCTGAACTGTCAAGAGTTGTCAAGAACTGCCCTTTCTCTATACTGCAGTGTAAAGAAGGGGAAACTATCTCCAAAAGTGGTTCTTAGTCCATAAAACAATATCCTATTAGAAATCAAAACTATCAATTGGCATGAACTCCAATCAGGTAGAAGTATTTCTACCTCCTACCTGCTATGTGTTTCTTCAGAGAAATATGAATGGAATAAAGACTCTCAGCATTTGCTTCACAGACTAAAGGCTTCCAACAAGTTGCAGCACATGCTGCTCCCACATTTTCTTCTATCACATCATTCTACCAAGCATTTTGTGTCTGTTTTCTCCTATAAGCAGCTCCCCGATACCTGCAAGGGACTCAGAGCAAGCAGCGCTGTCTCACAGGGGAGTGAAACCCATGAGGCACAGGATCTGCTGCATTATGTGGTATGAATTACTACATCACATGGCTAAATAAAGTGTTTAACTCCAACTAGCTCCAGACTGGTCCCATGGAGGAAACACCCATCAGTGGCCCAGGAGTACTAGGTGTGCTCCCAGAGTTCATCTTCTGCTCTAGTCTCACACAGGAATATCCACCGCACACTCTGTGGCTGCTCTGCTTCAGGTCACACAGTGTGCAGGGTTGTTGGAACACGGCTTTCAATAATGCAGCCTTTGTTGGAACCAAAATGTAGACATGCTAAGCATACTTCATAACTCCTGGAATGAGAGCTGGCCTTCCCATCATCCTTAAGGAACACAAATAGACCTAGCTTTTTTCAAAGTTTGGAGAAAAAAAGTGTGTTATAAAAATTAAACCTGAACCAAATTAAACAGTTCTTCTGTCCATCTCAACTCATCTACTAAACTCGATTGCCAGAGACTGGACAGCAACCAAAGGCATTATACCAGAGGCAGACAGGAGTGAAACAAGTCACTTAGAGGTGTTTTTTACAGTAAAATAAGCTCACCCCTTAGTATCACTTCTAAGTATGCAAGTGAGGGCAAATAAATCCTTCTGACAGTCTGTCTGCTTCTGTCATACATAAGATTAGTTAGAAAAACAGCAACNGTGATAAAGAGAAAGTAGAGAAAACATTCAGAAAATATTCTAACATTAGTTAGAAAAACAGCAAGTCCCAGGACAAATCTGGAAGAAAGCAATAGCCCTGGCCTCATCTCCCACAAATACAGCTCAATCAGCACAGTCCAGGTTTGTGTCTCCAGCAATATTCATCTTTAGTCCTGGAACACATCCACATGCCCAAGAGCTAAAAATTAGGCTGCTAAGATCTAGAGGGAGTCTCAACAAAGTATGTACCTTAGTAACCAGGCTAAAAATAAAAACCTTTCCCATCGAGTTTTTCCATATTTTTTATTTTGTCCTTAGGACATCTCTGCAATGATACTGCTCCTGAGGATTTCCAAGCAGTCAAGCTCACTCCATATATCTCTAGATATTATTCCTGAAAAAGAGACAGGAGGTATGTCATTACAAATCTTTCTTGGTCAAAAGGCCTTTATCTTAATTTCCTCATCCATAAACAAATCAGTAATCTGAAAATTTCTGAATTTCTCTGATACCCCCTGATAAATAAGACTGAATAGGAATTGATAATGCTGAGTAACTTTTCTTCACCAATTCTAAGTCAGCCTTCAATATTATAAGGGCAATATCTTGATATACAAGAAATAATGTTCTGCTAAGATAAGCGAGGGATACTTTTCAACTCTGATTTTCAGTGATAGGTGAAAGGATGACATTCTGAACAGAGACTAGCCCCTTTGAATCATATTTTCAGTGCAATTAATATGAAGTTCAACTTAATGCAGTGAAGGCACAGGCTTTGAGAAATGTCCTTGGAATTAAAGCACTCAGGAGCTTAATGGCAGAAGCTTAGCACTTGTAGTGAAATTGTGTAGAACTTCAGAGTACATGCTCTGCTTGGAAAAACAAAATCACAGGATAAATGTGTGCTGCCTCAATAAAACATCTCTATGCTAAGTCTAAAATGCCTAGTAATACTTCTTAAATTAATCCAGACATATTAAAAATTTACTTAGAGTAATAACTTTTCAATTGGAGCTCTGTGTTACTTGGACCAGTTTCACAATTCACAGAAACTGTAGGAAATATTCTATCACTGTTATTAATTTCTTGACTATTTTTCATTCTATCATTACCAAAAAATGTTTAGAATCAGAGATCGTTTAATCCTAAGTCTAAGATAAATGATTATGACTCTGTTTAGATGCATTATTGCATTAATGTGAAATTCAGTACATTTTTATAGACCTCCAAAATGCTAGAATTTTCCTTGCAGCTTCTAACAACTTCTTAATGTTGTTTTATACTTTGAGTGACTTTGTGTCCAGTGAGAGATCAATGGGCTAAAGAAATGAACAAATAGAAAATACAAAAAACCAAACGTTCTTAACTTTAGTCTGTCCTAAGCCAGTTACCACTAAGACGTGGACATTTTTCCAATACTGTAAAAACTCACAAAGCAGCAGCTGTAAATATAGCTGCTACAAATGATATTTCTAGAACCACCAGAGATAGCACTGTGGGGTGTTTCTGATTCACCCTCTATTTCCATTTCCTCTCAATCACACAAAATAATCCTAGACCTCCCAATCACTTCCAGGAAAGAGGGTGTAGCTGGCAGGCTAGACAAGTCCCAGATGGCTGAAGTAAATACATTATTCTCCCCAATCAAAGGAAAAAAACCAAAAAACACAACAAACAAATCAAGAAACAAATAAAACAAGTAAATTCCACTCACAGCCACAAACTCCTAAATACCTGAGGATACCATAGAGACTCTAAATCTTCCAAATTTCCTATTCTTCCTCCACAGTTCCTACCTAGACTGCTGCTTACCCTTACATGACTCATCAGCTAGTGATCCCCTACACCTGCATTAAAGTGACAAGCTTTCAACTGCTCTCAGGAAAAAAAAAAAAAAAATGAAAAAACCCCCAACAACAAAAAAGTTTTAAATAAAAACTTCCCAANATTCCACTCACAGCCACAAACTCCTAAATACCTGAGGATACCATAGAGACTCTAAATCTTCCAAATTTCCTATTCTTCCTCCACAGTTCCTACCTAGACTGCTGCTTACCCTTACAT
Organism: Bombycilla garrulus; assembly: GCA_013400315.1. Taxonomy (NCBI): domain Eukaryota; kingdom Metazoa; phylum Chordata; class Aves; order Passeriformes; family Bombycillidae; genus Bombycilla; species Bombycilla garrulus. Next base: position 484,550 of record VXBU01009289.1, on the reverse strand, counting down.
GACTCATCAGCTAGTGATCCCCTACACCTGCATTAAAGTGACAAGCTTTCAACTGCTCTCTTAGGAAAAAAAAAAAAAACAAAGAAAGCCCCAACAACAGTAAACTTCCCAGAATCTTTATAGATTTTGTTTTCTTGAAAATTTTTGTAGTCTTGGAGTACCAATGCCAGAGAAGCTGCCATGCCATGGATCTACCACCATAGGGGTTGTCCTCCTGCAGCAAGCAAAACTACTTCCAGAGTTGCTTTAAATGCAATTGAGTGTGTTAAAGTTTGACATAATAGGACACATTTTCCCATCTCATCCCCTGCTTAATGAGATGCACTGCACATTTTCAGACTACAGCTGGCAGAGTTGTTATTGAGATTTTGAAACACCCAGTGTTTATTTTCAAAGTTTATATGGTTGCTGGTTTTCATAGTATTTTTTACAGATATTGTTTACCATCAGCAGCAATAGTTTTCAGTCCTTATCAGACTTGTTGAAAGTTTTTGTTGAATTACAAAGTTTAAAACGAATGTTGTGTTTATGGATAATGACAGGGTATTTCAAGTGAGCAATAAACTTTTATTGCTTTTCCTTATGAATTGAAAATTCTGGATAGCTGCTGTGAGCTAGGTATTTACCACATCAAAAAGACAACTCACCTGAATGAACAAATGACTGTCTGCATTTTTTCAAACATATAAGCAGCAGTTCAAATAAACAATGCTAATGAAGATTTGAGCTGAATGTTATCAAAACATTCAAGAAAAATTTAAGTCTTGAGAATCTCTGAGTTAGACTAGAAGCTTTCCCCAAAGGATAAATGCTTATATGTCCACCACACTAAAAAGAGGCACCTACTCCACCTACTCCAGTGGCTATATTTCAGTATAAAATAACTTAAATCTGAAATACATAAAACTATTACACTCAAAATTTTCTAGGAGTCATAGGGAAATGCATAAATATAGACCTAGGAACTTTAAATAGCACAATTTCTTGCCATGGTTGCCTACAGCCTTAAATTACATATGCCACAGCATATATCATAGTCAAGATGGATATAATATGTTTCAGAAAAACTAAACTTTGTTCAGGCCGCTTCTCTCAGCCTTCTGTTTTCTTCTACAGGCAGCATCACTCAGCCCTTCTCCTTGGCCAGCACCACAAACTCCTGCTGACTAAACTTTACTCAAGCAGTATCACACAGCCTTCTGATTTGTTCTTCTTTCTGCATGACCAGCTAATGCATTTCTGTTCCTCACACGACCCTATCCCTGCCTGTCCCTCATTCAACAGCTTACCCTTTCTGTTCCTCTCCCAGCCACCCAGCCCTGTCACCTCCCAGCAGACCCCAGTTCTGGCACACCTTCACAGCTCAGCAGGCAGATCCCAATCAGCTCAGGCTCAGCCAGCCCCATCTTTTGTAGGGTTTGTCCTTATTGGTTACACCTGTGGCCTCTCAAGGGTTAGGCTGCTTCTATTCCCCTTCTAATTAGTACTGCTGCCTACATTTCTGTTTTAATGGTCCAAGTTAGCTAAGAACATCCTCATTAATCCAGTTGATGTACATGACATTCCAAGTGTGCAAGTCTTCCTGTTGTTTTCATCTCTGCAGTGGTCCTCTGGGTGTAACATCAGCAACTTCAATTGCCCTCAAGAATGGGGGTGTATTGAGTCAACAACCTGAAGTCTTCACCAGAAGACCATAAATCAGAAAGTCTTCTTCTTTGGTCTAGGATTCGTTTGGGTGCAGTCTAGCACACTTTCTTGCAAGAACTTTCTTCCTTCTCCCCGATTCTCAAGTGAAGTATGAGAGTTACGCAATGCCTCCCTCATCCTCAGCTGAAATAAATGGCTGTTTGTTCAGGGAATTTTCAGACATTCACTGCAGAGCAATTATCACACAGCTTATACTGAATGGGGCTACAGTGAATTGGCCAGTATAAAATGGTTTAAACAAGCTCAAACAGGGCAAGACAAGCCCTGAAAAACCCTGAGATCTACACTGTCAAATTGACATGGATAAAACCTGTGACTATATGTCAAATATCTTATATACTAGGTTATGAAAAAGGATAAAATACAATTAAATATTTTTACTATTTTTATCATTGACCCCTTCCATATACACCATCTGGACATATTCTCTGAGCCCTTTCAGTAAAAAGTGAGTGGTGCTTTCCACCAGTGGCACATAATTTCAAATCTACAGTTTCAAAGCCTTCAAGATGCAGTGCCTGTCACTGAGACTCAGCATATTCTTATTCCAAATAGAAATCAAATAGTAATCACAGATAGTCAGAGCTCTACCCTAAACAGCTAATCTTGAAAGATTGGTAAATGGATATTAATTGATTTACTGCCTATTACTATCCTGTTTTGGAAAGAGAATTCTCAAGAAAATAAATAATTGCCTGGACATCCATTACTGCAAGAAAATTACATTTTTAGCTGAATTATGTAGAAATGAAGTAATTTATCAAAGAATAGTTGCATAACTTAATATCAGGTAAATTTACAGTTGAGGAAGAGGTAGCAGCCCAGTGTGATGTTTCACAAGCAGATAGAAATTACTTTATAATAAGCAGTTAATTATTTTCTGGATATCTGGTAAATACAGACCATACACTAAAGTCCATCTTCAATATTCTAGTAATTTTAGGAGAAACAATTATAAAAGGCAATTAATTAAAAAAAAAGTCTGATTAGATCTTAGAGAAAACAAAAATTTGAGATGAAATTACTTGCAAATTCAGATTACTCTGTACATATGTGCCTAGACAAGCTTATCTTAAAATTAAGTTTTAATAGCAGAAGTTTTCTGCTAACAAAGTTAGAAAAAGTATCATCACCTGTCCAATTAAACAGAATATACCAAGTATGATGGTGAGCATTCACCTTACCTATTGCCTTTTCACACCTGTGAAACAGAAGTTAGCAATGTCCCCGAAACAGATTCTCAAGAGATTTAAAATGTCAGAGCTCCTTTAGATTTTTGTCAATGCACCTCAGACTTTATCGCTCTTCAGTTCCTTCGTTCTTCTGCTGAGGCTGCTGCCAGCAAGGTGCCAGTTCTCGCTATAGTAATTTCTGTGACATAAACCACGGACAGTTTTGACACAGCTGACTCTTTCCATGGGAGGCAAGCAAACAGCAGCTGGCAGATTCTAAAGAATTTCAACCCTGGTGGCACAAAAGAAATGTTCACAGTAGTGGCTGAAGATGTGTACCAAGGAAGCAGGCAGGATACACGTTTGTCTTGTATCTACCAGTGCATATCTGCAGCATGCCTGGATGGAAAATATGTAATTACAACAACCAATGACCCATGAAAAATTATGGACTTTCTTTCTAATTGAAATACCAAAAAGTTTTAGGGTTTGTCCTCCAAATCATAGGTCAACTCAAAACCTAGTGCAGAATGATCAGCAGGAAAAGAGAATTTATGTCTGACTCCAGGCTGGTCCTGCAGCTGGCTGGATGCAGGTGCAGGAAGTATTGACAGAGATTTGTTACTTTGTTTTTTCACACAAACTTTCTTGCAAATGGATTACTGACAAGACAAGTCCACAGTCTGTAATATAACCCTTCCCCAAAGGTACACCAGGCCATGCTGGGGGAATAATACCTACCAAAGCTGAGAAAGATGGTTTGGAGGCAGACAAAGAAACCACCCTCTGCCTACTACTCTGTATCCACAGGTCATGTGTTCTGATACCTCCTTCCATCCAACACAGTGTGTAAAATGTGTGCTCTGAACATTATGAGACTGGAAAAGAGCAGTTACAACAAACACCAAACAATTTTTTTTTTCATTGTCTTTTTGTCTGTGACATTATTATGGCAGAGTAAGTTTTTTCTAAAGAAAACTCAGAGAGATCATGACAATGGTTGGTGTTTGTCCAAAAATGTTCAGGGAAGTGACAGGAACAAGGCACCACCACCGAGCAAAAGCCTAGGTGAGGAAGACATTAGGTTTTCAGTTAACAGCTCAAACTTTATTTTTAAATTATAACTTCTAGCACATTAGAAAACAATTAGTAAAGAATTATTAATCTTGAAGGAGGGTTAAAAACGGTGGTGGTTTACATGAAGTACAGTATGATATCTTCAATTCCAGCACATGACCTCTTAGGAAGTTTTGAAGATGGGAATTTAAATGAAAACTTTCCTCTTTCTCTCTGGTAATAAATTACCTTCTGACAATGTAATCAACAGCTGTGGAAATAAATTTTCTCTGGAATTCTTGAGAATAAAACAAGGTCAAAACTTGCAGGTAACATCAACCAGGGCACAGTTTAGAGTTCAATTTTGTATTTAGTTTTGTTTGATGGAACTGGTTTCCCAGGGCTTAGAGTTTTTGTAAACAAATACACTCTATTGGTTAGGATAAGGAGTCTGGAAACTGCTTCTGACTTGTGACTTTTGAGAAACTGCAGTCTTTAATACTCCTATATGCAAAAGGATGGACAACTGTCAGTTTAAATTGTTGTGCATAATCAGACCAGTTGACCAGAAAAATTTGCTTTTGTCTTAAATTCTGTCCTAATGCTGTCCTAAAGATGGGATTTATTAATGTTAAGATGCATCTTTAAGAGTCTTGGAAAGTGTATTTCTCATGACAAGCAGCTGTATTTCTGCGAGAAACTCGATACAAGAGTGGAAATCATTTAAAAAATAAAGGGAGAAGGGATTTTAAAAATCAAAGTGCAACAGAAAATAAAGCTAAAACTGGAAAGTCACAGAAAAATAATGCTAAGACTAGAAAGCCTTAGAAAAATAATGTCAAAAAAGCACAGATCAGAAATGTGCCAGAATGTACAAGATAGATTGGGTCAGGGTTATTACATTTAAGTTCCATACAAGTGTCCAAACAAGTAAAGTAAACTGGTTACTTAGGCAACACATCTGTGCTAGCAGCTCCACCACTAAAGGGCACAATGTCAGAATTCTCAATGCAACAATCTGCAGTTAATTTAATTTGTAAGCAGAATTGCTTTCTGAATTTTTAAATAATACTGTTACATGCCTCCCACAGTCACTCACAGCTTAAAGTGCTTACAAAATGAAATCACTGTGCAGCAAAATGGAAAAAAATTTGTCACCCCCACAGAAGTATATACGTCTCCAAAATGAGAGAAATGGGCCTTTATCCAAAGAGTTTGCTAGCACCACAACACTACTTGATCTTTGATTTGGCTGACTTTTAAAAAAAGTAGTTGGTATTTTTCTTGAGCTGGACTATCCTAAACTTAAATCCCACTGAGAATGAGAGGGAGAAAAACAGGACTGTGGAACAGCAGCCTCTTCTAGAAAAAAAAAAATAAAATTAATCCTTTATTCTTGTTTCCTTAAATTTGTATGAAAAACGGTGGCGGAGGAAGTGCAGTATTCCTTTCTCATACATTGGAAATGAAGGGAGCTTCCAGGATTTTCAGCTTTGCATAGGCAAGCAGCCAGCTTAAAGCCTATACTTACTGCATGTTTTTGTCCAGGTCTGGTATCAGAACATCAAAAAAAAAAGAGAATGCAATGGAAAACATGAAAAAAGAACTTTGTAACTCACAGCAACATCTCCTATTCCACTTCAAATACAAACAGGCCTATCAACAGGAATGCCCAATGTCCATAAAAGTTATGCTCAGGATACAAGATTTGGCCACCATGGAGGATGGAGCAGATGTTTACCTGCAATTGTGTCCATGCACACTCACATGGAGTAACACTGGTATCTCTTGGATACAAGATTTGCTCCAGAAAGCAAGTTTTATTCAAAGTTAAGGCAGCTAGTGGAACAAGTCCTACCACATTGGACAGGCTTTCAGACCAAAACAGATGTGGATGGAATACACACAGTCAAAGAATCTTTCTATCAATCATTTATTAAATTAAGGTCTTCCATTTCTGTCCCAGTGTAATGCCAAGAAGGCTGAACAAACTCCTATCCCATTCACACAACTAAAATGCCCATAAAATTAAGCAGGATTAAGACATAATCTTAATTATGACAATAAAAATTAACTTTAAAGACAAAAAGAAGTGTTCTTTTAATTACTGACAGTAAGTAAAATATGAATGAATGTGGCATAAATTGGAAAATCATCCACTGTGTAATAGAAGCTCCAAATAGGCTTATAGATGAAAAGTAAATGGGCTGAAAAAGAAAGAACAAATGTGCTGGGAATGCTGTTTTGCATATTATGTATTGTGTGAATCTGAAGAGATCCCACTGTATTGGCTTTTTAAAATTCAGTTTAGATCTAAATGTAGAGGCTTAATAGAGAAACACATTTGCATTTAATTTCTTAACCTTTCTTAGAGTTTAAGAATATTAAATCCATTTCCTTGCCAGAAGTACTAAAAAATTACATATTTCATTGTCAAAATTGTATATCCTTCATTATAATAATAAGTTCTCCCAGGATCATTAATCTCCAGATACAGAAGATTTATTTGTTTTAAATATAAAATAACTTGTTGTATTTTACTGAGAAATTAAGTATAAACAGAAAAAAAGAAATTAAACCCTGGTTGATCTGATGATAAGAATATATTCAATTTTATCTTTCTATAAAATTTTAAATATTTTTAAGAGGAACAGAAAAGGCAGAGTAAATACTTGTGTCAGAATGCAGGTAGCATCCTCTATCTCCTCAGTCAATACTTAGGCTTCAAAGCCCATCCGGCCAAAGGAAATTTTATTGACTATTTCAAAAAACTTTGAATGGAGACCTTCAGAACTCACCAGGACTATTCATAGGTATAATATTGCAGTATATTCCTATGTCAGACTGCCTTTTTAAGCTAGAGTATAATTCTGATCCTGGTTGCAAAGCCCAAACTTGTTTTGCCATAGGAAGCACATACTTCCTTAGTAGAATATTTAACTGGGATAACAAATATATTTTTTTCTGCCTTTGATCCCCTTTTCTCAGGCATCCAATTCCAATATTTTTATCTAAGTTTATATAAATTACACCATTCCTTTTTCTTTGTGTATCTATCACGGTTATTTTCTTCTTATATGTAAGTATAACTGTGTAACTATGGCAAAAACCTGAATCTGAAATTTCTCCCACCAGTCTACAAAACTTTTTTTTACAACAACTGATAATGTTTTCAGATTGATGTGCATAAGATAAATGAGATATTTATTAGATCAATTAAGATAGTTAATACTCCCTAATTTTGTGCAAAACTTACTTTTATCATACTAATGATTACTATTCCATTACCACCATTCTCGGATTTTCTACCCAAGAAAATAGCAGATGAATCTAGAACACAGATAAAAACTCAAAGGCAAAAATGAAAATGCTGTTAGAGAACAGTGTTTCCTGAAATATTGTAAAACCATTATGGATTAGATAGCCCTATTTCATGTTTCTGGGGTTTTTTGGGGCTTGATTTTTGTGGCTTTTTTTTTTTTTAATTTATCTTGGTTTTGCTTCTTAATACTGTACCTTTCAAACAAAATTTATAAGGTATATCAAATAAAATCTGACAATTTGCTTTATAGGGCCCAAATAATGCTACTAAAATGGTATTGATAACCATAATTTTTGATCCATTCCTTAATATTTCTAAAAAAATCCAAGAAACCGTTATTCTCTGGATACACCAAAAATCAAGTATAGAAGGAAGGTTTGTTAGTACTCCATGTAATACTCCTTCATCCAGGACTTAATTTAAAATCTTTCCACCAGTTTCTCACAAGTCTATGTTCCCAGTTTATTCCCAATGTATTTGTTCCCATGGTTTTGATTTTCACTGTCATATCCACAGTTTTTCACTCAGATACAAAAAACTTTCATTGAATTATAGAACGGTTTGTTTTAGAAAGGACCATAAAGATCATCTAATTCCAATCTCCATTCTGTGGGCAGGGAAACATTTCATTGGACCAGATTGCTCAAAGCCTCATTCTATTACAGATGTGGGGCATCCCTTACACCAAAATTTCTTCATAATACCAAATCTAAACCTGCTTGCTTCCATTTGAAGACATTCCCTTTTGTCCCATCACTACAGGCTTTCATGTAAACTCCCTCTCCAGCTTTTTTCCAGGCCCCCTTTAGGTACAGTCAGACTGCTGTAGAGTCTCCCCTCCAGCTGAATCCCCGCTCTCAGCCTCTCTCCACATGAGATGTGTTCCACCTCTGATTGTCTTTGTGCCTCTCCTCTGGACTTGCTGTAACATATCCACACCCTTCCTATCCCAGGGACCCCAGAGCTGGATGAAGTACTCCAAATGGAGCCGTCCATCAGGCAAGGGACAGCCAGCTGCCTTGTTGGTGTATATGTAATTTATTTTGTCTGAGCTTTGGGTAGTGCCAAGTACCAGCACTTTAGATGATGGTTTTTGGTTTAACTGCTAACGAGAAATAGCTAATGTTTAATTTACTGTAATGAAGAGCTGTTTCATTCACAGTGTGAGCAAGTTTTAACTCAACAATTAAAACTCATAATATTCATCCAAGTGGAAGGGCCAACTTGCTTTAAATGGCTCTGCCCACTTGCTTTGACTAGCAGTGGTGGTGGTGGTAGAGCTTAATTGCCTTTAGTATGGCTTATGTAATTGTCTCCATTTCAGGCATAATCTACATAACTAGGTGATTTGAGATATAATGCAGGTGATTTCAGATTTTTAAGGGTTTCATTGTCACTGCAGAGTTCACTCAGCAACAGTAAAGACTCCAATACATTGAAAGGCAGAGAAGCTAAAAACCCTTTATTAAGGAAAGAACTGGACTTTTATTGATGAGTTCGTTAGATCAATTTGTATTGGTCAGCAGGTTAACAAGCAAAGACACCCCCTCAGCCTATTGGTGAAGGAAAGAAAACAATCTCTTGAAAAACATCTTAAAGCAAACATCATGTAGCTCAAGTACGACAAGTTCGGGCAGAAATTGTTTACATTTCTTTTTGCAGTCCCTCAGAACTTTCTCAGGATAGCCTGAGAAAGTTGCTGATTCCGAGCCTGGCGACTACATTTCCTGAGTACACTTACTATTATTTGGATTTTGGTGGGTACACAATATTTTTTTTAAATAAAATAAAGTTTTAATTCATCTCCTTAAACTTTTGCTAACATAGTGCTATACTTTGAATTGCAGAAGTTATTTTGTCTCTTTCAGTTATTCAAACTGACATTTTACTTAGACATCTGCTTCTGTCAAAAAAGATCCTTTATTATACCTTAATTGTTATAACTTCATTTTGTCAAATATGTTGTATGTATTATATAAGTTTCTTTATTTTTTCAAGGGCTTTTTACTTCATATACTGTTTTCTTTAATGAAATACAACAATGTATTTTGTTGTGGGAGGGGGGTATGAGATGAGACAGACTGTCAGTTCTATGGATATTTTTATAGCATTGGCATAAGTTTGTTTTTTTTTCCCAAGAATCAGCACATGCTTGATTCAGGATGGACACAGCAAAAAAAAACCCAAAACTGCCTGTTAGCTTTGTGGTGCTTTTTTTCAATGAATGACTTTGTCCCATGCAAGAAGATTACTGAGGGAAAGCTAAGATACAAGAATGGACCTGGATTTTGTTTCTGAAAATGGTTAAATTTTCTGAAAGACATGAAGAGGAACAGTTCATTCAACAGTTCAAAATGTTTATACTTTTTGGTTAGTGATTTTACTGCTATCAAGTGTATGCCTAGTCAGCTCACATTCACTTGATGCCTTCATTGTCAGAAGCACAGGAGCACATGTGCCCAAAGGGAATTTTATTCTGATGCACTATTGCAGCCTTAATGCTTTATCATAGCCATGAGAAAATTATGGGCAGAGAAGCTGGTTTAAAAAAAGAACAACAACAATTGAATGAGGTAATTCTTTTAATGGATGGGTATCTAATTATGATGACAATTCAAAATTTTAACCTTTCATAACCATAAACATTAGACCATAAATGTTAAAGAATAAGCACTAAACCTATAGTCAAAACAATACCATGTCCTCAAATACATCAGCTTTTAAAGAGAAGCTGCTCTAATAGATGTACATACTCCAGCTATGAATTTTCCTCCAGGAATTCCAGTATGTGTAAAAGGGAGAAGATCAAATAGCCTGATTCACAATGAAGCTAAGGAAAGGTGAACGGTTTAGCAAGGCAAATCTGATGCCATCACGATTTTGAAGGAATGACAATCATTCTTCTGCTGCTCATCACTTTCTTGAAAGTTCATTAATTAATAAACTAATTTACTACTTTGTTACATAATGTGACAAACTTGACACTGACCTTAAAAAAATTGTGGATATTTGTTTAGGAAATATAGTAAAGAATGCATTTTACCACTTCTTTATAGGGAGCAAAAATTCTGTTCTGCTTCCACCCCGCTAAGTAAATAGATTTGCAGAATTTGTAGCACTGAAGGAAGAAGCCATTAATATCAAGTCATGCATTTGCTAAACTATTAACGTAATTATAATCATCAGAGCAACACTGCAGACGGCCTTGATAGTATTGTTTGACTCAACTAGCAGCCAGAAATTATTAGGAGGTCTGTTGGAACTCTTTTTTTGAACTGATGCACTTTTCCAATTAAAACTGTATTTGCTGCCTTTGGCTCTAAAACAGTCAATTATGGAAGCGTTTCCCAATAGTCCACAGCATGCAAATATTGTATGACATTAAAACCAATTAAGTTCTTCTGGGGAGCTGATTGCTGCTTTTATTGCTATACTTCGGTAGATAGCCAATACTGTTGGAAATGCATATCTTTTAGTCAGTGTTTCTTTTTTGGGTGCTCAGTTATGATTTCTTTGTGTGATATCAGAATATCAGTAAAATCTGTGAAGGAGAAAACTTCTTAACACAGAAGTGTTCAGATAAAACAGCATATTTTTTAGGTTGTAGGTTTGTGTGTGCATACATTCTTCAAAGCTAGATAATCTATAAGACACAGAAAAAATTTCAAATAGTCATCATATGTTACGTATATATAATTATTTTTTTTAATTCAGTGGAAGTCTATTCAATTAAACTATGAAGAAATTAAAATTCCTTTTATTAGCAAAAAAATACTACTCACATTACATTTTATTCTTCATCTCTAGAAAGTAGGTTTGCATTTAACTGCTGAAAGAACATTTTCTTCTTGCATGCATGTAAAAGTAATTAATTAAAAAGCACAAGCCAAAGCATTTGCAATAATTTTACTAAGGTGCAATAAAATATTGATCAGATATTTTTGTTTAACTTTTTACTATTGTCATTCTGCTTGCAGTAATGCAGTTCTCCTTTTATGTTAAATTACTAGGCTTAAAATGATGGGGTCTTTAGAGATGAGGCCATCACCAGTAGCTTGAATTCCGTACATTAAGTTCATGAACTGCATGGTTTGGAGAAGACTCCAAATGCAGTATTGAAAACCATAAATATATCTCATCAGCAAGTCAAACTTGGATACAGAAGTAATTAGCTGTGTCAGAAGAATGAACATTCTGCCTTCAAGGAAATAACAAAAGTTGCATAGAATTTGCATACAGTATATGAAATATGGAAATTTCTCTGTAAACAGATGTGTTTTCAGCTTTGATTTACTGTCATCACTAAATGATGAGGATGTGCATGAATACTGATATGGTAGTATTACATTATTCATTTACTAGAGAAAGGTTGAAATTACAGACCAAGAAAGAGAGGGAGTTTGAGAAAGTAAACTGCCTTAAATTTGTTGAAAGAACTTTTCTATTTGATGAGGGGTTGAGTAGATAGAGAAACAACTTGGTCAAGTTGATGATGGAAAAGAAAGTAGGAAGTTTATACAGAAAATTTTAAAATTACATGGACATAAAAACTTGAAACAAAGAAGGAATAATACTATTTATACAAAATATAGTTTTGCTTAATGGCTGAAATTATTTAACAAAGCTAATATATAAGCACTCAAAAGATGGGTTTGTTCTCTTTCTGTGACAGAGGTTTTCATGTGTTCTGATCAAATCTTCTCAAGAAATGGCAGCAGGAAATAATCCAAACCTGTCTGGACTTGATATCCATTCCAGCTGACTAGCTTGAATTTTAAAAGATATTTGAATGCCTACCTTTAGCCTATGAAAATAGATGTCAGATTACTACTTAAATAAATGGCGTGAAATTCTAAGCAGTGTTGATAATGCTTAGAATGTAGACCAATTGGAAAAAAGGATTAAGAAAATAAAATATAAACAGGCAATTTTAAGGGAATAAAAAGATTCCATATTACTTCAGTAGAGACTTACTACAGACTTATGATTGTTTACACTGCATGTGTTCTATTCCAATTTTCTATATTCTTAGTTTTTGGTAATGGTCAAAGCTGTTTCAGTTCAGTCATTTTTCATCTGCCTTGTATCCCCTATGTCCTCTTTCAGTCAATGTACAAGTACTCTTTAGGCAAGCTTAAGGAGAAAAATCTGGATATTATCATGCTGCAGGGGCGTAGGTTTTTTATCCTGGAAATCTAAACATTATGGGAAACTTGTCTTGTGCATATGCTGCTTATATAAAGAGTAGACTTGTTTAGATCAACAGCATAAAAAAAATATTCACCTAATACTAATCAAGCTTTAACTCAATCCTCTGTATAAATCCTTTTGATATGAATTTTATACAGACAACCAGAATCTAACAAAAAATCTGTCTCAAGGTCTTTTGCAGGAAGATACGGTTGGAGTCCTGTCACTGGTGGTGTCCCCTAGGTCCCATACTAGGGGGAATGGTGCCCAGAATTGTTTAATTTGTTCATCAGTTGCTTGGGTGAAGGGGCAGATCCCTCCTCAGCAAGTTCACTGACACCAAGCCAGAAGGAGTGGCTGATGCCCCAGAGTGCTGTACAGCCCTTCAGAGGGACCTTCACTGGATGGAGGAACTGGCAGAGAAAAACCTTTTGAAATGCAACAAGGACAAATGCAGGGTCCTGTACGTGGGGAAGAATAACCCCACACACCAGTAGAGGCTGGGAACTGACCTGCTGGGAGGTAGCTCTGGGGCTCCTGGTGGACAACAAGCTGTCCATGAGCCAGCGGTGCCCTTGTGGCCAGGAACACAAAGGGTACCCAGGGTCATCCCTTGCTCCTGAAACAACAGACTGCGTAGAACGTTACAGATCTGTGGGTTCAAAGATAGCTTTTAGTTAAGGGTTCAACAACAAATTCTGGAATTTCATTAGCAGAATCAATGACAATTAAACTGTTAGATGTGAATCCTATTCTCCCTTTATTCGTTTTGGTATTTCTGTTTTACAAGGATCATTTTATTTATATGTGTACCAAAATGTCGAGCTAATATCGTCAGACTTAGTTTTGTTCTGTCAGGAATGTGCACAAAAGCATTGGACTGACACCTGCAGAAAGGTTGGATCAGGTAATTCTGAAGTATGCATTACATTACTTTCATGAGGGTAAAATCACTCCTATTTCAATCCCAGATTCACTAAGAAAATAATCCCCCTTCACAAAAACTACTCATAAAATAATTAGTCTTGAGTCATTGAATAATGTTTACTGAAGTTTCTTTACATACCATTAAAAATCCAATATTTGAAGGTAATACACCAGTAGCAATAAAGGCCCATATTGGAATGACAAATGCTGTATGCATCAAACTAGCCAGATTTTGCCTTGAGTGATTTCACCAGGTTATTTTGAAGTTTCTATCTGTCATTTAAATTAGCTGTTAAATATAAGTATAGGAACCATCTGGAGATCTACTGTAGCCAGAGTAGTCCAATAATGTGAAGTACAATGGTAGTATCTCTTTAGATATCTTCTGTTTGATGCCATCTGAAGTAATAATTTGTTTTCCAATTTTAGAAAATTCAGATTTAAAGCCTAGTACTAATTTTTATGTATAATTGTGTTTCATTACAATATTCTCTGGACATCTGTCTCTAGATCTTGGACTCCTGGACTTTCCTGAACAGGAGGTCAGTGATTCAAGTTCATTTACAAAGTGAGTAGTCAGGACAAATTGTGATTGCTTGGTATCTTCACCTTAAAACATGTGAAAAGGGCAGTGCAATAGTCAAAATGATAAAATTAAAGAATAAGTGCAAAGAACTCTCAAACCTTCTTAAAGATAAGAAATTAAATGTTCTCTGCAATTAGCAAAATAAAATAACTCAGGAATTTCACGCTTAATTGTATATGGTTGGTCACCTGAATATTCACAACACTCTACGTCACAGTGAAAAATTCAGGAATAATTTCTGCTGATTTCTTGGACCAAACCTAACCAATTTCTGTTAAGCAATAAATTATAATTTCTTGATATACCTCTATTTATCCTGTGAACTCAGCCTCCCAGCAATTCTGTTCTCACATTAGTCCTGAACAGCACTAGAATTCTGCATATTATCTTCTTCCTGAGGGTCCCAAAAATTCCATAATGCCTGTGGAAATCCTAACTGGCTTTTCTTCACCCTCAGGTAGGGGGAAAGAATAAAAATGAAAGAATGAATTTCCCATAAGTATTAAATATGTGCTGTTCTAACTGATCTTGCATTTCAGAAATTATTTTTCTATGTCTATGACCCTCTGTGACTGTTACACGAATTAAAATTCCATGAGTTGTGGCTGAATAGTCTTTAAATATCTGGCTTCATGTTCCTAGGGTAATATAAAATTTTAAATTCAAACACGTCCCCAGGAATTATTGTAAACAGCACTATTTTAATTTTCACTTAGCAGTGCATGTGAGGTCTGACCTTGTCAGCCCTGACCCAGCGAGTCAAGCAAGAAAATCAGAACCTCTGTCTTGGCACTGTTCCAGATTTTGGCTGATGGCTTATGCTTCATCAGACTTAAAGAATTTAATATCATTTCATTGGACTTAAACACTCAAGTGAACCTAGCCACCATTGGTTTATGAATTACCAGACACAGTCTGAGCATTTCAAAGCAAGCCACACATGATTGCCAACAAAAACAGTTAGGTGTTCCAAAAAAAAGCCTGAAGAACCCAAGGATGACAATTCTGATGGAAGATGATCATCAGAGACAGGTGGTGCACAGAAGATTTAAATCAAGCAATATGTTAAAATTTTTTTGGACTCTGTTTTACCTCTGGAATCCATCCTAATGTGAAGTTAGGTTTTTACAAATCAATAGAATAGTACATCTTGTATGTAAGAGAATATCGCTGATGCATCATTGCTAGATACTTTGACCATACAGTTTTGTCTTTCCCAAAAGCACTGAAGAAACAATTCCATGCATATTAAAAAGAAGAAGAAACTATAACCCAGGAAGCCATTATTTACTGTAGTCTTTTCAATTAATAATGTCACAGGCAGTTGAGCACCTTGGAAATAGAAGCTTCACAATGTGCTACTCCGCATTTCACAAGTAAAAAAGTATGACATATAGTGTCTTATTACTTAGAAGAACAGTGGAGCTTGAAACTCTTGCATTAAGTTTGAGCAGCCTTGGTGAAAATGAGATCTCGTTCCCTCATTATGCAATGTGACATCCTTCATCTAAAACCAAATGAGATAATAAAGTAAGAGAGATGAGATATATTTTCTGCATAAAGAACCACATAATCCTTTATCTCATTTAAATAATAGATTCATAAAATCTTTTTTTGAACATCCAGCTAAATGATGCAGTGAAATATTAATATATCTGCATATTTAATAATACCAATATCACATGGTAAATGATAGCTAAATTACATTCTTAGAGATACACCAAACAACACCAACACATCTGTGACAGGCTCTTGAATTTGAAGTTTGTGAAGCGCTACATATAGTAACAGGTCTCAGTATTGTGTAGATTCTGTGAAATGCTGTGTACCAGCACAGCATTAAAATACTGACTTTAATTCATGCTTACATAGTTTTCATTGAAGAGGGGTCTGTGCTGATATTTGAGATTGAGTATCACGAGGCAGCATTCTTACTGCGTTACAAGGCAATTTCTTAACTTGTCATGAGAAAAGATTCTTTTCTCAGTTGTTGAGAATAAACTTGGTGGTGTGTTTTCAGGCATACTGGAAAACATTCAAGGCATTTGCATCCTACTTTTACCTGGAGTGGGGCCCTCTCTTCTTTTCCCTAACTCCTTTGTAGCT
Organism: Bombycilla garrulus; assembly: GCA_013400315.1. Taxonomy (NCBI): domain Eukaryota; kingdom Metazoa; phylum Chordata; class Aves; order Passeriformes; family Bombycillidae; genus Bombycilla; species Bombycilla garrulus. Next base: position 468,484 of record VXBU01009289.1, on the reverse strand, counting down.
GTGTCAAGTTACCATTAAAAACAAAATGTCAGATAATTTAGATTAGTAAGCAATGAGCCATTAAAATTATCCTGACTTTGCCTGAAGTGGATGGGAAATAGAGATCCAAACACTGCTGGGAAAATGCCTGACAGACTTAAAGTTCAGAAACAACAAGGAGAGGAATGAGAAAATGCTTTCTGTTTTCTTTTGACTATAAAGGGCTTTCTATGTCTTTTGTCATTTTTAAGTATTAAAAAGTATTTTTAAGTATGACATAGCCAGGAATTAATTTATCTCCATAACCGCTTTTTTATGTACAGGAGGGTCCTCAGTCTCTTAAGAATCAAGAACTGAGACATAGGATGGTAAGGCAGAAATCACAAAAAGATTATATCAAAATATCTACCGTGAAAATTAAGCAGAATAGAGGCACATAGTTCGAAATCTGAAACCCTTTAAATAGAGGTCATTCACTTCCTGTTTCTGGAGAAAACTAAAAGCACTATGTGCTTTATTCACCAATGTTAATGATTCCTGTTCCAAAGACACAGTACTCCCTCAGAAGTACCCTAGGGCTGGCAGTGCAGAGCAACCTGATTAGTTGGTTATAGTCCACAATCCCAGTCATGGTCTCTGTCACGTCTTCATATTTACTGGAAATGCAACGGGAATGTCATTTCATATAGCACTCTGCAGAATTGAACAGATACCACATACTTCAAAAGGACAGTGGAAGATACAGCTAAATACATAAACACTCTGGAAGAAGGACGGATCTGTGTTAACACCTCAGCTCATGTCCTAGCAAAATGCATTTCTAGCTTCTCATTCCAGAAGATAACAAGCACAAGAGACTCTGAAAAAGGTGCATTAGAATATGGTAAAATTACTGTGCAAAGCACGGAGTCATAGGAGTCTCAATGGTGTCTAAAAGATAAGTTTAGCGGAGATGACAGAAGAGGAGATAGTCTCATCAGATTACAGCTGACAATGCCGTGTAGCCACACATGAACAGATCAGAGGAAGCATAACCCCATCATCCAAAGCTTTAGTGACAATGCACAACAAATATTCTGCAGAGCATTAGTCCTTCATTTACAAGAAAAATTTCATTACAGCAAGAAATGTAAGCTACCTAGACTCAGAGAAGACAAGAAGAGATCACCATACAAAAAGACACTAAAAAAATCTGAAGAAGAAAAACCAAGGCAAGCAGACAAGGAGGGTAAACACATCAAAAGGACTTACTTGAAATAAAAAGGTATTGGGAGAAAAATAATCAAACAGAAAATATCCATGGCTAAATCTCTAACCTACAGAAGAGTGTGGTTTTGGAAAAGAAACTGAGGCCTAAATTTCACTTTTAATCTACTACAGAAAGAGGGTATGGTGAATGGTTGTCTGAAATCACAGGGGACTGGATGTCAGCAGGCCAAAGGGTCACTTTTCATTCTGTTTTTAGGGTGCAAGTGGAGAATTTGAAAGTGAAGTGAAGAATTTCCAAGGTTTCTAGGCACATGATAAGGGAAAGCTACTTGGTTAAAAGTCACATTAGTGAAAGATAAAACTGAAAATTGTGATGCTCACATATGTAATGTAAATCCAAATACTGAATAATGCCCAAAGAAATCAGTCTAACTTTACTGAAGTCTATAAATATATGAGAACTAGTAAATATACACTGATGTTCCACTATTAATACTTAACATGCTTGTAGTTCATAATGAATTTCCAATTTCAGAAAAAATATGTGTTTTATGGTTAATTTTCAAAGATCTAAGGTTAGAAATTAATATAGTTATGCATGTGGAAAAGGCAAAAGAGATAGATAAAAGCCATTTCATAATTCTTGCAGAGATATTTGTTTCACAGGGGGAAAACAAGGTGGTATCTCAGAGGACAAACACAGACTACCTTAAGAATCCTCTGTGCATACCTTAGAATAGACTTATTTATCTGCCCAAGAAAAGAGAAACAGGAAAAAGAATCATATTAAATAACAGCAGGCCACAATAACAATGAGAAGATGAAATATGCATAGAGTCAAAATATACCTTGTAATTTCGGTGTAGGTGGTGTACTTCCAATGGTTGCCATTTAATATCTCCTTGTTGCTTTCTGGTGTCTTAAATACATACACATTTGTGATGATCCAAAGTAAAATTGCAGCATTTTTAATGAGGCACCACAGTCTGATTGGTCCTAATTGGATTTTTTATCTGTGTGGGAAGATAAATGATTTGATTTTACTGCCTGAATTTACAGATGTGGCTGTTCTAAAGACTTGTTTTTAATGGGGAATGTGATCTATTAGAGTATAAGTGAAAACCCAGGAGCGTCCAAGTGTCAGCAGTGCTGTCACTTTTTCAAAATCTAAACACTCTTCAGCCTGACTCTTGCACTTTATATGAACATATAACACAGAGACGCTTTGCTAATATATATTTTAATTATTTAATGGTTCTCCTTCCCTCCAGAAATATATTCTTTCCAAGAGGTGTTTCAAATTGTGTATGGTCAGCTGCGGAATGATAGAACAACTTTTTATTAGGAAAGAATTGCTTCCTTTAGGCTGGTGGTAGTATCATCTTAGTACTATTCAGGACAGTACATGCCCTTATACATACTATCCTGACGTATTTTTCTGGTTATAAAGACTTATTTTTATAGGGATGGTAGTTCCACTAGAGCAGATTAAATGAAACAGCATAATTGAGTGTAGGGTTAAAGCATGGATTGGTTTTAAATTGCCTGGTTTTCTTTTGCTAGCATTTGTTGTGTCCTATACAGTGAAATGCCAAGATGTTTGTCTGACCTCCTAACAAAAGTCCAAGTGATCAGTCATGTCCTACGAAGCAAAGGTATGAGTGTCTGTACCTCTGCACATATAGATATTTCTGTATGTATCTGTACTGGACTATTCCCACACATGCACATGCCTGTATACTATTCTTGGTCACTACACAGAATATAATCATGTCTTTGGGTGTTATGTATGCAGTACATGCAACCAGCACATACAGAAAGCATCCAAAAAGTGACTATCCAGTCATAACCTCGACTTCGAATTTGTTAGATATTAAAATAAAACAATATGGTGTCTGGGAAATAAAGAAGCTGAGATCCATACCCCTTTTCCTTTTCTTTATAGCACTTAGACCAAGTAAATCAGAAAAATATTAACATCAGAGAGTTTTCTGGTATAAAATACAGGTGTATTACAAGTAGGTAGAAGGTGGAGGGGTTTGGTTTTTTAAAAAAATGCTTGTAATTAACTGTTAATGAATCCATTAACATGGTTCCTTATGAAAAATTCAAGTTTTAAACAAAACTAAAACAACTCCAAACATGAGTTAACGTAAGTGATGATCAGACAACAGTAAAAAGACTTGTCTGTATAAAAACAGTAGAGTAAGAATAATAATTTTTCTGCCTAACAAGAGCTTCTTCCACAACTAATTGCACTGTTGAGTCAAAATATTTTTCTCTTCACTACTCACAATGAAATACTCATACAAACAGGAATATTTGTTTTCAGTACATGGGATAATTCTAAAACTTACTTATTCTCAGATCACTTGCAAGCCCATGTTCATTAAGACCCAGATATTTTCCGTAAAATATTTCCCAAGAACTAAACCCACTGTTCTTACAAAAAGAAATTACTACTTGTTTTTCATTCCTCCACGTGCTTCACCTAAAATTAATGAAGTTTTATTTTATCACATAATATCACTAGGAAGATATATCTTCATATTTTTCAATCAAATAATCATTGAAATAGCCACTTGATTGCATGAAGGATAGTGCCTGTCAGGATATATTACCATTATACAATGTACACCTAAGATGAGGCAAATTTAAAGCAATGTTCTAGCACTTAATTATCATGACAAATGAAGACTAAGTAATTTTAGCCTGACACTCTCTTATATTCCTTCCAAAAGAGATCAAAGTGTACAGCAATTAGTATCACGTTGGAAAGATTTTATTTTTTTAAGAAGTGATAGGATATTATAGATGGAGTCAGCCTAAGGGAGAGCTTTGCCTGACTGAATTGCACCATTCTTGATTACACTGTAGAGCAACATATTGTTTTCAGTAGGTCAGGGTACATGAAATGAGAGCAGTAATACACACGTTCTTTGAATTGGCATTCCTCGTCTTCAATTTTTAACACCGAGGTGCACTATTATACTGGCATTATTTATGCTATCATGATTAGCAAATCATATTTTTTAAAAACAATTCAGGAAAGGTCTCATTTTAAATATGCTGCACTCTGGAACTAGAAATCAATCCAAGTTGTTACAAAATGTTGCAGATGCAAAGAATAAGAAACAAACTGAAATCCTGAGCTATATATATCCACTGGCAGATGTAAAATATTTAGCAAATGCTTGGATGGTTCAGCCTTTAAAAAATAATGTCAGAAGAGGTTATGGAAGTCTTTATCAACACCTATAGACTAAACTGAAAAGTGTTTGCAACACACTTGTTATAATGCATCATATTTCTGGAGAAAAAACATTTTTAAATCAAACCATAGAAAAAAATTGCCAGTGAAAAGCAGGCTTGTGTGTTTATATCTGTATGAAGTTTGGCTGATGTCCCATGCTCGAGACAGAGGTGTAACTTCAGCAGTGATGGTTCACTGAAGGCGGATGCCCAAGCAATGGAATGACAGGCATTTCTGTCTCCCACTGCTGTGAGCTTCAAATCCTCAGCAGGGTTTGAACAGGGCTGGTGGGAGCCAGCTCAATAATGTAGATGGCAGCAACATTACTAAATTTCACTGTTTCAATCTGTGCAGCATAAGTATAACACAAGAATAACTTCTGTTATTTATCTTACACCAAATGGAACAAAACAAGTAACTAATTGAAACTGGTAGGTTAGGGAAAATAATAATCACAGCAGTCACATTAGAGAACAAACTTGTTTCAACAGTTTTGATTAGATTGGTGCAGATATTCTCCAAGCAAAATTTTATTTAAATACCTTATTATGGAAATCGACTTTAAAGTCATTCCCTTGCATATTCACATGCTGCCTTCTTTATCAGGCAGGATACAGTGATATAAAAAAACTCCACTACAGCTTCAGGAATTAAACTTTATCTGTATCTCACTGCAAATAGAGGACCTGAACAGGAAAAGGTGACTGAAACATGATTAATCACAGGAGGCATTTTGCATCGCTGGCTACAGAAATTGTCAGACATGCAGGCCATTTTCACCAGTTCTTCCTCCTTTCTTTCAAGGGCACAGACTATTTTTTGGTGGAGAAAAGACAGCATTTACAGACCTCTACCCTAGGAGTCGGGCATAAGATGGCAGAAGAGAATCTGACTGCCTCTCTCCCAGCTCTATGCAGATTGGAAAGTGCACCACTTCCATCATGAGACAAATTTGAAAAAAATTCTTCATAAACTGAGATCAAGGCAGAAATTTGCCCATAATTTTTGCAATAAAATAAAGTGCTAATAGCAATGCTTCCCAAATTATCTCCCTGTAACTTTTTACCAGCTGTTTCTGATGCCACTTCTTCAGGAAATAGTGGAAGTCCCAGAAATTTATCCTAGATGTCTTCTTCAGGTAACAAGACATGTCAATAATAAAATTGTGAGGAAAAGAGATAATGGAAATCGAATTAAATTAGAAGTTATGAGGTATACAGAAGTGGGAAAGGATAATAAATACATTAGGAAAAAACAGTTGTTGGCAGAACAAAACACAAAACCCCAAGTGTTTAAAGCATATTGAAATGATAAATCTTTTCTTATAATCAGGTGTAAATGCTAATGATTATAATAACAGCAACAACTAATATCCAGAATGAAGTGTTCAATAAATATTTCAGTTTTACTTTTGGGAAGATGCAGGATAATGCACAAGTTGACAAATGTAGAGGAGTTCACAATAATAGCTAAGCAAGCTGTTAATCAACACTTAGTCATCAATGGTCAAATTTTAAAGCTAGTGGACAGTCTCTGGTGTTTCTGTGTTCCTTCAAATAATTCCAGAACTCTAACGAAATGCTAAAATATTGCTAGAGTGTTGTGCCAAAATAACAAAAGGCAAAGAGGATGACAGGAATAACTGCTTACATCAAGCAAGAAAAACTGTTGGAAAACCTGTTACAGGAATCAAACAATTTAATTTGTAATTGTCTTACAGGAAATTGATCAAAACTGACTTAAATACTGCATGAAATGGCAAATTTCTTTCAGTGTTCTTACTGTAGAAGTATAAGATTAAAGAACTAATAAAGGCATTTGAATTAGCTCTTCTAGTGCATAATGAGAAGATTGCAATTTGGCTTATTAGCCAAGCATGAAAGGGGTGTCTTTGAGACTCATAATTTTTCTAATAATATCTAGATTTTATAGTGTTCAACTAACAGTGCTCAGATCAGAATATAAAGGTCTTGCTCATAAAATGACATGCAAAATAAAATAGATTACTTGGTTAAAGATTAGTTTTCAAAATGTTGATTCAATACAGCTAGATGTAAACATTTACAAGAAGAAACAAGGAGTGCAGGCCTTACTTGGGGGAAAAAACTACAGAAATTGTGTGGAAGGTATACACAGTCAGGTCCCAAGGGGCCACCCTGGGGCAAAAATAATACATTAATACAATTGTTACTTGCAAAAACAAAAACTAAGAAAAAGGAACTAAGAGGATTTTACTTCTGTTTAATAAGATCAAGACTGGAATATTCTGAATATAACCTACCCAGTAAGAAAAAATCCTTCTCAGCTTAAATATTAGTATTTTAAAAATTGAATTAGATGAAAAAAAATGGAAAACAACTTCATAAAATTAAATTTCAGTGCAAATATTGCACAAAAGAGAAAATAAAATAAAAACATGGCAAAACAACTTCTCAGCTGATATACACTCAACAGACAGTATCTGAAGCTCAAGTCAGAAGTCTATCAGCTGTCATATTGATTTTTCTGTAAGATTTGATATATTAGATTCAGAAATGGAGTTTTAGAAAGTTCTAGTTTTACAAAAATTAACATTTTCCCATTAAAATGTTCCCACTAGATCTGGTGGTTTAGAATAATTTTTTTTAACCTCAAAATTTTTCAAGTAATAAAAATAAAGCTCTGTGAAATTAAGGAAGTATGTAGTACTCTAGTTGAAAGGAAGTTATTAAGGGGCCACTTAGGCTATAGAAAGAAGCTGACAACTGTAGCCAAAGAAGTGGAACAAAGAATAAGAATTTTATTTCGTATTTAGGGTGATTAACCACTGGAAGGGATTTCTCCAAAACAGTAACAGACTCTGAAGGTCAGTTTTTGATTCTTTCTAATCTAATTCCTGGGTAAAATGCAATACCATATGCAATATAGAGGAGGTCTGACTGGATAGTCTGCTATGATCTAGTAATCCATTTCAGGCATAAATTTTCATGGGGTGTGATAGGGGTCACCCTTCTTGACACTGACAGTGCTTTCCAGTTGTAGGTGACAGCACACAAAGCATTAATTAAGCTTCCCATTGCCCTGGAACTGCAAAGGTTATTTCAGTAGCTGCAGAAACAAGCACAATATGAATACAGCATTATCTATCAAGATTTGAATTCAACAGATTCCTCCCTTTACCCTCAGTGAGGATAACTATAGTAAAGATTATTCTCCATAGAACTGTAGCAAGGAATTGTGTATACTAGTTCAACACACAGACCCAAATTCCCCTTCTTATATTTAATGATATTATTAATGAAGTTGCTCTCAATAAAGAAGTTATGTTATCACGTGGGACATGTCCAAAGACTTTTACTGTCCTTTGTCAAACCCCAGGGAAGTTCATAACTCAGCTGGAAATAAATTGTTCTCTCAATGCTATATTTGATTAGCATTCCACTAAAGTGAATTCTATACTGAATTCAAAGAAAACATCTTTAGTTTGGTTGAACAAGTTAATCAATATAGTCATGAAGGCAGAATAGCGGCAAAACTGTTATTCTGTCATGTAACTATGTTTCACAGCATATCTCAGGGAAAGGACATTGTATTTAGTTTCATTTTCTTGTTTTATGTACAACCCTCATTTCCTCTTCCTTCCTGCCATCATGCACATTCACTTCATCATCCCCTGTTTTTGCCTCATGGAGCAAGGCAAGTCTTCTACCACAGGAAACAGAAGAAATAGGACTGATTTATATCTGAGTTACAAGCCTCATAAAATTACCATACATAGTAGACATCTTATTTAAAATGTTATACTATTTTATACACCTTTTATCAAAGTATCAGACCCATTGAAACAGCAAAGAAAGCAATGTTTTACCAATACTTATTAAAATTTTTCCTGAAGTGCTTTAAAATATTAAATTAAGAATCAACATTCCCTCAGGAAATAAATAAAGGACAATGTAAGCAGATTGCTCATCCACTGCAGCGCTGCCTCTAGACAGCAATTGCTCTCAACAGGAAGGAACAGATCGTGAGAAAAGAACCTCATATCCAGCTGAAATGACACAGGGAATTTGGGAAGGCAGAACACAATTATCTGATGTGGAATTTCATCAGAGTGATAAGGCTATACCAAGGGAACATTAATGATCACTTTAGAGCCTCCTTTCAAGTAGAGAATCAGGAGTCAGGTATAATAATGCACTCAAAGAATTCAGGGCGTAGGACACAGAGAGATTTCAGTTTCCCTGCATTTCCTAGTTTGCACAGGGAAACACAGTGTGCCACTTTTGAGGCATTTTTGCCCTCCTAGTGATCGTCATTACAATACCTGAGCAACAGACCTAAAAGAGCACCTACGTGCCAAGGGGGCATAAGCAGGGTTTAGTCATGAAACTAAGGTGGAACGGCAGGACTGAAAGCCTTGTGACTTATCTCAGCAGAAAGCACAGCCAAAACCCTGAAGGGTGCTGACCACATTCAGGGGGGCACGAGCTGGGCAGGGGTTTGCCCTCTTGCATTGTATAGACCTTGCAGTAGATGACATTACAAAATGTTTTCAAAACTCTTTATCCTTCCTCAGCTCTGAACAGCCATGAAGGACATGCCACACAGCCCCAAGAATCTAAAGAATCTCTCAATTATAAGATAACTTTCAATACCTCTGATAAAGATAATATGACTATGTTTTTAATTATGGATTATTCCTGCAGCAAAAGTTTGATCTAATATATTGCCAGGTGTAATACAAAAGAAGACACAGCACAGCACAGCACCACCTCGCCAAGGCTTTAAGCACATAAACTGTTTGGATAAGTTATTTCCTTGACATCTTAGATTACAACGTTATTTTTTCTTGGCACTTTTAGGATCTGGAATATAATGAAGTTTTGACAAAGTGGAATATGGTCTGTTGCTTCTAACAAATCACTGTGACCAAAGCTGGCCTCATTAGAAAGATTAATTTTTTATACAAAGAACTAACTAACCATTGGCAAAATTCATTCTGCATTTTTTAAGCATTCATAATTGATTTAAACAGCAGTTTCTATGTAAAGACAAACACAACTTTGATTGACAAAGGGGAAATAAAAACCTGGTTTATTACAGATTAAATTCTGTTCTGAGAACAGCCTGCTTGACAAGCAGAAAATCCACTCTCTACATCCTCAAACAAATATGCAACCATCAGTCATTTCCAGTCAATGATAAAGTGACAAATTGTCTCTGCTAATTTTTTTGTTTCCTATAATCCCAGAATTTCAGGTATATCAGAAAATCTGTATAGCTCTTTTTACTCCTGGTCAGTTGAAGCACTTCTGTTTTTATTGGATTATTTAACTCTTAGCACCTTTTACTGGTTTATAGACAAGACTGCAGCCAGTATATCTATTCAAATTAACACAGATTTGCGTTGTAGTGTGTGTTGAATGAGAGCAGTGGTGATCTCAAGCCTGTTTTATGAAGGGGCTCACAATCCCAAAGTAATGAGAAAGAAAACCTTCCTAACACACACTTCATAGTGTGATACATTGCCATGAATGTATTTCAGTTGCTCTTCACTTTGGCAATTATTTCTGGTCTCTTTCCTTCAGCATTCAGTGTAGTGACTGTAACTTGTAAAGATCTGTCCATTTAAGAGACATGTTTCATGGAAGTAATTTCCCATATATTAAGGTAGGGGGAAAAATTAGCTGTCCTCTGAACAGTTTCTTATTTCAAGGCTCATATTCATTCCTAGGAGTAAAATTTTGGGATTTGAGTTTTAGCATAGAACATTATTTTGGTCAAAATTTTCTATCAACAATGAAGTATAATCTGAAATTTGCCTATTTCCCGCACACAATATGCCTGCTTTACCCAACTTCAAATTTCTTGCTGTCTGATGAAAAGGTGGAGCTGCATCTAGGTATTGATCCATAAACTCTTCTGTGGCAAAATTGGCAGCAGTGTGGAGAAAAAAATTTTCTCTGTCTTGGAGATAAAAATACTTTCACAGTGGCAGATTTATCTTATGGACAGTAATACAAGCAATCAGCCTGAATTCACATAGTATATGACCTATATTCCTCACGAAACTAGGCAAATTAAAGTATGGTCATTTAACTCAACTGGAATTTACATCCTGTCTTTGAAAGGACATAAAAAAAAATATACCAGTGTTTAGGAACAAGTGAGTTCCTGGCAAAGGGTATCCTAAAAAAATACTTATGTTCTTAGTATGTCTCATCTGCAACTATATTTCTTATAGACTGTATCTTCATTTTGGTTTCACATAAATTAATTTCTAGTGCTAAAAACGTCTCCTTTCAGGTCATTTTTGGCACAGTTGCTTTTATAGTTTGGTTCAATACTGACTAAAAATGTGCCATTTTTTACTACCTCATGTTTTCCTACTCCTTTATTGGCTACTATATTGAAAGGAAAATACATATTTTAAAATCTAAAAATTAAGTTCAAAAGAATTTCATATTTGGTGAAACATTATATGTGGGTTCTCAATTTTGATGTATGAATATAATAATGGTTACAATAAAAAATGTGTACTAATATAGAAATATAAATGCATCCAACAATGCAAGCAAATATATCCAAACCACATATCTATGAATACAAAAAGAAAGGGTATTTTTTAGAGTATGAGAACTCTGATAAAGTGACATTGAACAGCTACAAAAAATAATAATATGCACAAGTTCCTAATGACCTAAAGAAGATAAAGCAAATATTATTTAGACCATAATTCATAGCAATAAGATAGGACAGGGACTATTCTACATATGCAACTGTATTCATTACAATTCAATATCACTGCACTTGTGTCTTTAGTTTTATCCCCTAAAAATCTTTTGGAAATTGAACTTCTTGACTCCACACCAGTCATACACGTCCTTCTGGTTATCTATTACCTGAAAAGGTCCTGATGGGGTCAAAGTCATTTCCTGTAAATTCTGTACACCAGAAAGAAGGTAAAAAGTTGTATAACTTTTTTGATATCCCTAAAACATAGTTTTGGACAAAGAGTATTTTGTCTCAGGTATCAATAAATATGATGCACAGCTGGTGTATCCTTTGAAACACTAGGGAGTCTATGGACTGTACTGCCTAATTGACCACGTAAGAGCTGATGATATAAGGAATAAAAATAAAATAATAATAACTGTTCAGCAAGTATTCCAAAATCAGAGATAAATAGACTGTGGGGCCATAAAATGAAAGTATAAAAGAAGTTCTTAAAGAAGAGAAGTTTCCAAATCCTTTATACCTGTAATCGCTGTAGAGATATTAGAAAAGTTGCAATGACTGAAACTTTCTTTACTTGGGATAGAATGAAGAATCTGATAATAGTGTTAGAAGAAGAGGCTGTAGAAAAATACATAAAATGAAATGACGGATGTTAATGTCAGAAAAAATTCTGAAAAAAAGGAAAATAAAATCTCAAGGTTATAAAATGTGCTGCTAAACTAAATTCCTTAAAATTTACTAACACCAGGTGAATACAACCTAGCAAAAAAAAAAATTTGAAATCTCTGAAGGTAAAATATCGACAACTGTTTCTGACATCTGCACTGGGAAAACTGGTAGAAGCTGTAACAATCACAAAAACATGGAAATGCAGAATCAGTGATGTTGGAGAAGATCTCTGGAGATTGTCTTGAGGTAATCAAACCTCTGCTTGAAGCCAGAAAAGAGAAGCCAGTTGCTTACAGGAATACCCAGTCAAACCTTGAATGACTCCAAGCACGAGACTCCACACCCCTCTGGGCAACCTGTTCCTTGTTCAAACACCCTCACAGCAAATCAGTTTTACTTTTTGATATGAGAATTCCAATGTGTCCAAGACTTGCTTGCCCTGGGGAGCCCAGCAGTGAACAGAGCAGTCCAGATGTGACTCACCAGGGCTGAGGAGAGGAGAAGGATCACCTCCTTTGACCTGTCAGCAATGTTCTAGCACAGCCTTGCACATCGCAGGAAACTGGGGGCCCTCTTTGCTGTAAGGGTACCTTGCTGACTCATGCTTTACTCCACCAGCATTCCTAGAGACTTCCCTGCAATGTTGTTTCCAGGTGGTTGGCCCCAGTCTGTATTGGTGCATGGGATTGTTCCTCCCCAGATGCAGGTAGGAGGCATTTCCATTTGAAGAGTTTTACAGGTTTCCTCTTTTTCTGTTTGTTTTCCCTGTTTCTCCAGCCTGTAAAGGTCCCTTCAAATAGCAGTACAACATACTGGTGTATCAACCACCCCTTCCAGTTTCCAATCATCAACAAATTTTCTCAGAGTGCTTTATTCCAGTTTTCAGAAAACTTCCCCTGTCACTATGACCTCTCAAAAATTTTCAATAGTGGCCTCAAAATGACATCAGCCAACTCCCTCAGAACTTGGGAGGTGCATCCCAACAGGTTCCCATAGTCTGTAGCAAGTACAGTTAGTTTAAAAAGCTTCTAACTCAATCGTCCTCTACCAAGGATAAAACTTTCTTTCTCTGAACTTTCACAATAATTGTAGGGGCCTGGAATTCCTGAAAGCCTTATTATTAAAGACAGAAGTGAAAGAGGTGAGCCTTTTCTGTGTTCTTTGTCACCAGGTCCCCTGAACCTTTCAACAGCAAGCCAACATTTTCCCTAGCCTTTCTCTTGCAGATGAAATATCTGCCGAAGTTTTTCTTGCTGTCCTTCATGCCTTCCCTAACCTGCTTCCTGCCTGCTCAGACAGCATCTCTACACTCTTTCCAGGACATCTGTGCTTGCTTCTAAGTCTTGTATGCTTCCTTTTTCCCTCTGATTTTTGTCAGAAATTAGGTCTTTGTTCATCCTTATAGATATTCTGCTGCCTTTGTCTGACTTCTGCACATTGCCATGGGTCAATCTTGAGCCTGGAAGAGTTGATTCTTGATAATCAGGCAGCTTTCCTGCACTCTTCTCCAGGGACATATCCTACAGCATGCTTCCAAGAAACTCCCTGCACAGGCAAAAGATACTCTCCAGAGGTTAAGATGATCCTGCTTTTTGCCTTGTACTCTGCTCTCAGGGCCCTGACCTCCACCATCACTACAGCCAAAGCTGTCCCTTCATGTCTGTAGTGATCCTGAATGGCAGATTGTAAAGCTTCCCATGAGGATCAAATTCTGCAAATGCAAGGTTTCTTCCACTTGTCTGGAAAGGCCACATCTATCTCTTCTTTCTGCTCAGGCAGTGTGTAGCAGATGTCCACCACAATATCTTATATTGGTCTGCCTGCTAATTGTGACTAAAGAGGAAAATGGATCAGTAGTTACATTAAGAAAATGGGAACTTTGAGGAGCAAACAATGTAGATCTCAGTAAAGCTCCAAGAATTAGCTAAAATAAGTTCATAGACCAGAGTTTTTCAGTTAATACATAATTTGCTTGTGGTTTCTGTGGTGGTTTTTTTTTTCATGAAATCCTTTTCAATAAAAGAATACAGAATATTAGTGTCATAAGAAAGCCATTTGTCTTGTGGATTCTTGGCTGCAAACTAGAAAGCTGGAAAAGTTTAGAAGGTGAGAGACGCATTTCCATGCCAGTGGAAGCTTAGTTAAATCTTGGTTAAATTTTCAAAATAAGTATAAATGGTTGACTATATCAAGTGTGCACAAATTTGGAGAAGGTAAAAAAAGGAAGACAGAGATATTTTATCATGGTTATAAGTTTAGGCTAGTAAGTACAACAGCCTGAAGAAAACAGCTAAGAAAGAATATGCTGGAGGTAAGTCACTGAACAATGCACTGGGGAGGAGATTACTGATAAAGATAAGGTAATGCACATAGTAAAACTAAAACTGACTGGATGCATACCCACTAATGCATTCTGACCTAGCAAATATTTCTTATAATTATATAAAATAGGATACTTTCAGAAAAGCATCTATGATGTTAGTATTTTTTAGCAAAGGATCATTGACTATAGCAAGAAATATCCCTGTATTATGGAATAAATCTGCATGACATTTTAAATGGGTGTCTCACTTCTGTCACTGACTAGAATAGCTGCAAAGAAAGAAAAGACAACTATAAGATAGTGAACACTGAAAATATAACTCAGTAGATTTAGACTCTGAAGCCTGGAAAATAATTGCCTGCAAGAAAATGTAATGAAACTTTATAAGAACATGAGTAAAAGGAAATAAGTAATAGCAATTCACCATTTCTCATGATACAAAAATTAGAAGTTATGAAAAGCAAGTGGCAAATAAAAAAATGTGATGCTTTTTCCACAGAAATTAGAAGCAAACTGTGCAATTAATTGTCCTAAGATACTGAGACTGCTTAAAGTTTACTTGGTTTCAGAAGTAACCAGACACCTTAATTGAGTAGAAATACATCAAGGACTACTAAACACAAAGTAATGAGACATAGATTAATCTCTGAGCTGGAAGCTGGGACATTACATTTGGGAGCTACTTCCTCAGCCTTGCCTTGTTCCTACATTCCTGCCGTGTTCTTACATTTCTTCTTGGCTGGTGCTATAAGCCATTGTGCTTCAGTTTAAAACATCCTATGTTGAAAGAGATCACACTTGAAAAGCATGGAAAATTATGGGTTATAATAGAAAGAAAAATCTCAAATTCATCTGACCTAGGAATTAAAGGGAACTAAATATGCATTAACAATATCTAAAGATGAAAGCAAAAAAAATCTCTAGATTGACCTTTTTTTTTGTTTTTTCCCATATCCTAAACTTTCAGAAAGCTGTACAAAATCATGTTTGTCCTGTGTGTTCAGGAAGCAGTATAATCAGCCATTGCTCAAAAGTTATAGTACCCAAAAGAAGCAGAGAACTGTACATAAATGTTTGATGAATAATGTTCCTCACTGAGTCATAGACTACCAGTAGATCTGAAACATACTTCTGCAAATTTTTGAGGTAAAGAGTTCATGTTTTGTAGAAAATAGCACAAAATAAGCCAGTTGCCATATTTTTTTCTTTAGACTAGCCTAGCAAAATACACAGTTCACAGTAGAGCATCCTGTTATCATCTCATTTTGCGTCGTTTACTACCTTATTTATGCCAAATCTGATTAGGGACATTCCCTTTACCTAATAGGGAGTTACAGTATAGATAGACTCCTTCCAAGGGAGCTTTTCATCCTCTTGTATTATACCAAGTGATTTTTAGGAGTCAAAGAAAATTTTCCTTCTTTAATTAGAGGCCTCAAGCCAGGTGAAACGAACAGACCATTGCAATGAAAGGCACTGGTTCAGCTAGTTGAATATCCATCTTGCCCTGAGCTTCTAAAAAGGGAATCAGCTTCTCGATAAAAATGATTCTATTATTGCTTCCATTTTTACTGAGAAAACAAAGAATTTGTATTTCTGCCTGAGGCTGAAAGAATTGGCCACAGACTATGTCCTTTCCCCAGTCCTAGCTCTCAGATCTTTAAAGTGTTGTCACTGTAATGCTTACATTTCAAGATAGGGTGGTCTCCATGCAAGTGTGGAAAGCAGAGTGTCATTAAATGTTCAAGGCATAAGTTCCTAGGAGAGCTAAGGGGACTGGACCCCATCTTCTGTGCAGCATGCGCCGGCCACAGAGATGGTCACAGTCCTGCCGCTTCTGGTGGGAGCTGCCACAGGCACAGCAGTTCCTGATCAGACACGGTTTAGATTGTGAGAGATTCAAACTGGCAAATTATTCAAGTCCAGAATAGTCACACAAAAGGAGGAGCACAAAAGTCTTTTGAGTGAATCCACAGGATACCACCACTGGATATAAACTGCAATTGGGAGAGAGGAAATATAAAGTGAGACACAAGTACTCTCTTTACTATTCAAATCTTATCCATTCACTAAAGTCTAAGTGTAGTTAGAACAAGCTTTTCTGGTTCCTCTCTCATTTCTTGTCCTTTAGTTTGGAGGAACCTGTCTTGATCCTTTCTAGGGTTTAGAGCTCTCTCAGACATGCTCTGCTTGAGCATATTTAAAAAAAGGAAATTAGAAAATGAAACAATAAAAAAAAAAAAAAAAAAATTTTTGCTCTGTTATAACACTGTATCTTTCCTGGAACAGAAATGTCTAACTTTGCTTAGGTTGCTTCCTTATTTGCATACTTATTTTACTGCTGATAGAACAGATGCTGCCAGTGGTTATGACAGAGCTGCTGCAGGAACAGGACTCAGGAACTCATGATTGCTTCATCTTTTGCCTGACAACGTGTTTCAGTCTCAGCAGTACTAAATCACATCCTCTATAAAAATCCAAATTCTGGCTTTATAAAACTCAGCCATGCTTGGCTTTGCAATGAATAGCTCTTGGTGTCTCTTAGGTTTTTTAATCTCTTGATTAAAGGTGTAGAGATTTTTTTTTCCTTTTTTAAGAAAGAAATGAAGATTTTCAGTTAGAATGATGTTGTCTCACCCCGAGACTCACAATTTCCCCTCTGGATCTCATAAAGCATTTGCTTAACTCAGAGCACAATAATAATGCCACTGAGTTCTCAGGCTCTGACTGACATCACTATAGCACATTTTACCCTGCTGTACACTTCTATCTGAAGCAAACATGAGGTACTGTGATTTGCAGTATAATAGTCAGAGCACAACTTCAGAGAACCAAATCCTGCTTATGCTGTACTTGGAAGCAATGTTAGTGATGTCAGTGAAAATGTTCAGTTGAGAGAGCTGAGCAGCCTTATCATGGATTATCTTTCCAAACAGCCATATACATGTTTGCTGTACAGCTTTATGCATCCACACAGTTATGGTTTTAAAACTGCAAGCTTTATGTAAACACTGTGTAAGTAACATTAATATCAGTCTGTTTCCTCTTTATATAATATAAACATCACAATAAAAAAAATCAACCCTTGTTTCTGCTGAGATTTTTTGATCTTCATTACCAAAAAAAACCCCACCAAACTTTAAAAGCATTTAAAAAAATCCTTATTCTCTGCATGTGAAATACTTTATTTATCTTTTATACTTCATTTATCTTCTGCTATGCTTTAAAACTGCAGAATGATGCTGGCACTCACCCAAGATTGTGACTACCCTGTCATAGGTATGGACACACACGTGTCAATGAAAAACTCTTTAGGATTTCTAGATGTCTATTTTAAATTTAGGACTACCTTTTTTTTCCTTATTTTTATTTCTGAAAAAAAAATATCAGTAATGAAGTAGAATTTTCCTGCATTTTCTTATTAAAGCAGTTCTGCAAATTGTAAAACTAATCACTGTCTACTTCATCACTGATATTGTTACAGTCACAGAATGGTTGGAATTGGAGGGAATCCACCTTGCTAAAGCAGGTTCATCTAGAAAAGTTTGTGCAGGTTTACATCCAGGTGGGTTTTGAATAGCTCCAGAGAAAGAGACTCCCCTACATCTCTGGGCGGTCTGTTCCAGTGTCCTCAAAGTGAAGAAGTTTTTCTGCAAATTCAGTGGAACTCTGTGAGTGTCATTTTGTGCCCATTGACCCTTATCCTATTGCTGGGCACCACAGAGAGGAGTCTGTTTACGCCCTCTTGACACCTGCCCTTCAGATACTTGTAAGCATTGATAAGGTTCTCTCTCAGTCTTTTCTGAGGTCCAGCTTCCTCAGCTTTCCCTCATAAGAGAGATACTCCAGTCCCTTCATCATTTTAGTAGTCCTTTGGTGGATTGTCTCTAGTAGCTCCTTGTCTTCAGAGCATGATAAAGGAGCTTCTAGACTTCTTAAATGACACTGAACTACATCTGCCCTATATATAATTAAAATTAGATATCGTGTAGATGCTCACAAATCATGCCCAGGAATAAGTCAAAAGGGACACTGTTAGATGGTTCAATACTGCCAGTTAAAGGTGATAACTTATGGACTATCCCTTATCCTGCTCAAGCCTGCCTTTGCCTGGTCTGCAGGGCATCTATGGGGGTCATAACAGTCCTTATGGGCCCTTCTGTTAAGTGTGCTATGCAATGGTAACCCAGCAAGCTGCAGGGGATACAGGGTACCTGTGTCTTCTACCAGCAAAGATGATTTCAAAGTTCTCTCCCTACCATAGTAAGAAAGTCGTGCCAATATAATTAAGGGTCTTATAATAAAACAGTTAAATTGGTAAAGAAATTCCTGTTGACGTGGGTTTTTTACTTTTAAAACCAAGTTCCCATGAGACAGAATTGAACGCTCCAGTTTAACTTATTTAAAGTGGTACAGCCTTGCTTTGGAGAAGCTCCTTTCCTTACTGCCAGAATGATGATTTTTCACAAATGCTACACTTTAAAAATCATTCTAGAAAAGCAGAAATGTTATAATAAATATCACAGGGAAGACCTCCATGTACTCAGGAGATGAGTAATGCTTCTGGGGGTACCATCACAGAATTAACTCACCTATTGTGATACCTCCCTTAAAAAATATTGAGTAGAACAGTGACAGTAAGGAAATGAAATACTTACCGTGTTGTGAAGTCCTTCTTCACACCATATTACACTGACCTTCTCAGGTTTTCTGTGTTTTGATTGCCTATTGTCCAATGCACCTTATTCCTCAAAGGTTAATGAGGCTAAACAAGAGACAAACAGAAAGGTCAGACGATGAAATGCTGATCTATTGACAAAGGCTACAGAATGCAAAAGTAATGCAGAACTCCAATACTGTCATTCCAGCACTGCTGATGCCATGCTAAAACAAACACACACAGACATCTCCTTCAGAAAATTTTGCGGTGCATGAGGTAGAGAAGGGACCCTCTCCCTCAAGTTCAAAAAGATGAATCAATGCTATTACACCCCAAGGGCTAAAGTTCCTATTTCAGCATAACTGTGGTATGAAAAGGAGCAAAAAGGGAACTAAGGAAGAAGTCAGGGAAATTACCTTTCTGACTAATTATGCATTCATTGGAGCAGGTACATGAGTGAGAGGACTGAGGTCTGCCTCCCAGCTAGCAATGTCACTTCTCCAGGCTTAGGTCTTTCACCAAGGCTGAGTAAGTGCCAGTTGTCACAGAAATTCTGCTGTTCAGAGGTCATACAGCAAGTGTATTACAGCTGAAGACTTTTGTCTTCCTGTCACCAAGGCTGAAAGTAGAAAACGGCAGAGAATCTGTCCTTCAATCCAAATGACAGCCAAGAATAATTACTAAGGAGGAATTTACTATGAGAACTTTTTTCCATCGTAAAAATTTGATTGGTCAGGCAACCAACTTTTCATTGGAAATGACACTTCAGTCAACAGGAAGAAATGTCTGATCAAAATCATCAAGGGAAAAAAAAAACCTATATATTCCTTCACATCACTGTCTGTCTAAGCAAAGATTTTAAGATGCTATTTTTTTAACAAGAGGAGAAAGGATTTGTTCAGATTCAGAACTAAAGACACCTGTGGGTCTGATCTGCTTCAGAAAAGTGCAAATTTTTAACTTTCACAAATATTTTAACAAGTTTGTTCTAGATGCTGGAAGCAAAATGAATACTGTTTTAGAATAATCTTTGTTTGCCTAACACAGATCTCCATCCATTTAAACATGCATTTTTTTTTTTTCTTTAGTTCCATTTCTTTGACAACCAAGAGTTTAAAAGAAAGCAATACTTCACAAAGTCCTTCCTGGATCCCTTCTTTATGTAACAGTGATGCTGAAAAAAAAATTGTACTATTGATTATTACAACAAGTTGTAGGTCTATAGAATTAAAGTGTCTAGAGAATTTGATTTGAAAGAAGAGTCTAAAACAATACATGCATCTGCAAGAATATGTGGAGAGCTGATGTGGAAAATATATTTTACATTTGTGCTTGCAAACCTGCCCTTTACAGATAATTTAAAAAATGTTAAAAGTTGCCTTGGTAGACAGCTTCAGTAGTAAAGCTAAAAAGTGAAGGAAAAATGAACAAACAAACAAAAAAGGATTGAAAATGTTTTCTTTGTAGAGTGAACCAGAATATAAATGAATTATCTAATAGATTTGATGCCGGAAATTAAAAGCATAAAATGATACTGAAGACCTAAAAACCACTGTCGTGGTTTTTAGCTCTTCACAATCCCTTTTTGGTTTGTTGCTTTGTATAGGGATGGGAAGTGAGGCACCAGAATCTGTCACTAGGCCACTAAACAAATAATGTGTCTTCCTTTTGCATGGGCCACTAGAAGGAAATTGCTGCCTCGTGCTCCTATTACTTTTCCCTTGACATAAATTATGAGCCACTTACAGTGATGTAAAAGGATAGATTTTTTTTCTTTGACTGGTAACTTACCTGCTGATTGCTCTGGAGCTTTGATTAATGTTTCTGCCCCATTTTGTGTGAAGGCTAGCAAACTAAATATAGCTGGTACTCAGTAACTGCATCAGCACAGTGGACAATAATGAACCATGGCTGGAAACAGTGGAAGGTTTGAAGTTGCTAATGGCATAAATGAGACCTGTTACAGACCTGCAGGCTGAGGCAGAATGGGATCTCCTCCATCCTCTGTCATGGTGGTGATAGAGCAAGCTGTTATGTACTCATGAATTTTGAGTATGGAATACTAAATACAGCACTGAATTAGTAGCTGAGAGGTCTGTCTCTTACCACTGGGAAGTACTTTTCTGAGGTATTTCTTTTGTGATAAATTATTAATAGCTGTTATATTGCCATGGAAAAGAAAAAAAAAAAGGAGATGCATGAGGCAGTGGGTGCCCTGGAGGCTGTAGCTGATACTGGTCTTCCTGTCTGGGGATCCCAGGCAGTGAAAATGCAGCCACATCCACAAGAAATTTTAAGCTTAAGGAATTTCTTACACTAGTTTGCACAATCATGCAGGGGCATCAGTTTCCATACAAAAGCTGGAGATGACAGCAGGAGGAACACAGCATAAGGAAAGGAGGGTAATTTATTGTTCTGATCAACTGTAAGCACAAAGGGTAAATTCAAAATGAATTACTGCAAATGTAAATTACTCTTTTGAAGAAAAAGCTGGAAACGACTCATTGTTATTATCTATTCAACTATATTAATATTACTGGTAATTTATTAAACCTAGTGGAAGTAAATTGCCTGCTTTTCTTCAAGATACCTCTCCCTGAAGTCTAAGTGATATTTCAAAGTCTGGAGCTGCAGGGCCAAACACATAGATTTCACTGTTTCCATGTGACCAGAGATGGATGCCTGAAAGTCCCCCAAACAGTCGAGGCCATGGACTCAGAGTTTACTGCCTAAGGAAAATCTCTGAGGAGTGGAAGAGGAAAGTGGAGCAGAGGGACTGTAAAATGGCACCTGGAGCCATCTACAAGGGCTGTTTAATCCAGCCCTCTGTTCAGCTGCTAGTTTTGGTTCACAAGTGAGTTTTCTTTGTGTTCAGATATTTCCTTTTTGCACTTCTCATTTTTTATAATATATTACCTTTTTAACCAATAAACACATACACAACCCCTTCTACATATATGTGCAGGAACATAAATAAAGATTATAGAGACTATGTATGAAGCAAGAACATATTTTAAAAGATAAAAATGCTATTAAGATTCCTGAATACAATGTATGAGGTTATATTACAAGGTTACTTGGGAGGTTCAGAAAAGAATATTTATCATTCCAAAGGTTTTATGTACAAAATGGACTGTAAGGATTATTTACTATAAAATTTTGCATAACAGAAGTTATAAATGTTACAAAGCATTTACTGGGTGGGGGGGAAATGTTATTTTCTGCAGTCATTGCAGGTTTCTTTTAGGCATCAGTGACTGAATTTCCTAAATAGAATGTTCATCAATATTAAAATAAGGCTATATTAATTAAGAAATAAATTACCAGGTTCTTGTTGATTTGATTAAGCATAATGAAAAATGGACTCGGTCAATGAGAAAATGAGAGAGGTAAATTAACTTGTTTCAGACAAATCTTCTTAAGCATGTCTGTGTCTTTAGAGTGTTCAGTGAGGCAAAAAGGCACATCTGACCCATCACCCTGGACATGGCCCTTCTCTTACTGCCTGTACAAATACTTTCTAGTATAGTCTTTGCAACTGAGAATTAATTTACTTTAGTAAATTCTGAGGCTGCACAACAAATTCACTTTAACCACTTGAAGACCATTGGAGACCCTTTTTAATAAAGGTTGGTGTGAATACTTATCCCATTACAGCTGGATTCTAACTCCTTTGTGGATAGCAAATTGGCAATTACTTTTGTAATAGGTTGATCTTGCCTAGATGCCAGGTGCACACCAATCTGCTCTATCACTCCTGCTTCTCAACAGGACAGGAGGAGAAAAATATGACGAAAATCCCATGGGTCGATACACTGTGGTCTCTGCACTTCATCTTGCTCCAGAATGGGATCCCTCCCGATGAATTCAGTCCTTCATGAACTTCCCCAACATGGGTCATTCCCACAGGCTGCAGTTCTTCACAAGCTACTCCAGTGGGAGCCCCCTTCACAAGGTGCAGTCCCTCAGGAACGGGCTGCTCCAGTGTGACAGGGTCACACATCCTGTCAGCAAACCTTCTCCAGCACAGACTCCTCTCTCCACAAGGCCACAGGTCCTGCCAGGAGCCTGCTCTGGCATGAGCTCTCCATGGAGGAACAGCCTCCTTCAGGCATCCAGCTTATCCAGTATGGGATCCTCCATGGGCAGGGGTTGGACCTCTGCTCCAAAATGGCTTTCCATGGACTGCAGGGGGACAGCCTGTCTTACCACGTCCTCACCACAGACTGCAGGGGAATCTCTGCTCTGGCACCTGGAGCACCTCCTGTCCCTCCACTGACCTTGGTGTCTGCACAGTTCTTGCTCTCATTTTTCACTCCTCTTCCTCAAGTGCTCTTGTGCAGCACTTCTAAACCTCTTCTTAAATATGTTGCGCCACCAATGTCACCAGTGGGATCTGCTGTGGCCAGTTGCAGATCCCTCTTACAGACAGCTGGCATTGGCTCTGTCTGACGTGGGGGAAGCTTCTGGTGTCTTCTCACAGAAGCCGCCACCTCTGCAGCCCTCCTGATACCAAAACCTTGCCACATAAGCCCTGAGCAACATTTTCAAGCTGTGATCAGCAATGATCGCTCATTCATGAAATGCTTGCCTCTGATTAAACTGATGATGGTTAACTTCCATTTTAGTTATCCACAGTTCTATGACTCAAAGTTTGTTATTATCTCAGTGAGGAAAAAGTATTTATCACTCTGGGTCTTTGGAAAGGAAACTTCATCTCATAGGAGCAGGTGATGCTTATTTCCTACAACCGTAATCTATAGCTGCTAAAAAAGCAAAAGATTCAAGTTGGTTTACTTTTCCAATATGTATCATTATATATTATATATTATTATATATATAATACATATCATAACACTTGGAAGACATTTGCATGTTAACAAATAAAATAATTGTAAGACCTAATGTCTTCAAATCCTGCTTTTATAGCCAAATGGAGTTTTTCAATTGAACCACTGAGTTTCAGGTTAAAGAACTGTATCAGTAAATCAGTTTTAGGCTCCATTAAGCTCACGGAGGTCGACTCCTCTCTTCTGAAGCCTGAACTATGCAGCATTTCCCCTTGAAATTGTGTACCACTGGAACTGGGAACACTGCACACACCAGAAGACTGAGCTTACCCTCATTCTACATGGTTTATCTAGGTCTTCTTATAAAGCTTTCATTTTAATTTGGTTAAGCCTCCATTAGCTTAAAGCAGTACAAATGCCATTAAGTAATCTATTTTAGTTACAAGTCTACACAGAGGGCA
The DNA here is from genome assembly GCA_013400315.1 of Bombycilla garrulus. Lineage (NCBI taxonomy): Eukaryota > Metazoa > Chordata > Aves > Passeriformes > Bombycillidae > Bombycilla > Bombycilla garrulus. The sequence goes on along the minus strand of VXBU01009289.1, from coordinate 444,423 downwards.
TTTAAATTTAGTTTAAAAAATTACTCAGACACGTGGTCAAATTGACATTGTTTAAGAGGTCACTAGTTGAAAACTAGGCTGTGGCACCCTGTCCACCCCAAACCTGTAAGCCCAAAAATGAAGCAATGCCGCTTACTTTGATTTTGTTTAGCTGAGACTTCAGCAGACTTAAGTTGTGACTTGTCCTCTCTGTAGACTGCAGGAAAAATTATCATGGTCGAATGGATGCATGTTGGGCTAACTTGTATGCCTATTCCTCAAATTAATACACAATCATCCTTTTGGATTGCTTTAATAAAATTGATTTATAAATTACTCTGTTTAAAAAAAGAAATCCTTTGTGTTTCCATAGCAAAGTGCTAACTGATGTTTTTTCAGGGAGGAAAAAAAATTGAATTAAGAAAAGAGAATGTGGCTATCACAAAGAGAAAAATATTGCTTTTCTTTGCAATGTAACAGTTTCAAATAAACAAGCTCCTTTTCCTTCAGCAATAAAATCTGTCTTTGGAACAAGATGCTACCAAATAATTTATGTTTTCATTAAATAGCTATTTAATTTTGGTCTGCTGATCTGCTAAATTTGTGGTTGCATATTTGGCATGGCTCTGTGGACTTTGAGAAAAGTACTACTTACTGATAGAGAGCCAAGAAATGTCATCACTTTTATAGAGATTTTTAGGTTCTTGCCACTTCCTATCAGCTAATTTTCTTTTTTCTTCCTAGTTCTCAGGAATAATTGTTTTTCTAATTGAATAATAATTCCTTCCAGAGATAAAAGCTTTTGAAACATTTAATTAATATCAAAGTAACTGTGAAAATGGAACCAGTCCTACACACACATGCACAAAAAGAAGTCAAGGCAGCAGTGAAGACCAATGAAAAACTTTAAAAAGCAATAAAAAATTCCAAGTGAATTAAGATCTTTAATTGTATTAACTTAATTTCTCTCAAATAATTTTCTTTGCATCTCAGCAGCTATTCCCAAATTCTGTCTTAAGCAAATCTAGAATTTCTGTGCTAATCCAGGAAGCAAAGTAGTTTATAGCACTGCAGCGCTTTAGAAATTATATATGGAGAGGGATCATTAGAAAGACTTCAAGATACTGCTATGAAATGATAACATCAGAAACTATGAAAGCCAGAATATCATGTGCCAGGTGACTTGTCTCCAGGTCAGCAGTTTGTACCAGGCCCAGTATATTCAGTCCTGCTTTTGAAGGAGTCAGGGCTTCTTAGTAACTTGAAAGAATGACTGAACCAAAATACACCTTCACATCAATCATATTCATAAGGTGACTTCACTGCTCTTGCAATTCATGTATGAAAGAGCTCTTGCCTATATGTAGTTTTACAACACATGTAGGGGAACTTTGGGGTTAAATATTTGTATCTAAATTATAATGATTATTAGAGATGAATAAATTGTACTGAAACACATATAATTACTCAAATATGAACAAATGTTTTTGTTGCTAAATTAGCATCAAAGATGCATTTGAATGGATGCTCCTTGATTAAGTCAGGAAGATTCTGATACACTAAAACCACATTTTTGTTCTATGTCATTGGGTAAGTAATGGGAGTACTTTATCTGTATATGTATGAGTACTTTTATTCAATTAAATTAATATATTGCTAAAAAGGAAAGAAAAGAAAACCCAAAACTTTAAAGTACATTTACTAAAAGTGCCAGCTGGTGGAACAACTGGGTGGTGGGAGGCTCACATTGTGTTTGAGCTGTTCACTTTAATGAGATTCAGGTAATCTGGTGTTTCATGCCTGCGTGCAGGCGTGACTTTGGCTTTTTGAGGTCATTGGAATGGTGAGGACATCATAGGCTTCTATGTTTAACAAAAGATTATATATGATTGCAAAGGAGGTTTCACAAGTGAATGGGGTATTTCAGAAAAGACATTAGCTCCATCTAAGCACTTCTACATTCAAGGAGACTCTATGTCATTATTGGCATTTATGTATAGTTTCAACAAAGCTCTTATAAATTCTGACATACTGGTATTAGTGGAGTGACTTATTCCTGCTGCTACAGGTCTTAAAAGTCTGGAGTATTAATGAGGGAAAATGCAGTTAAGGAAAACATGACCTGAATTAGAAAAAGGCCAGGGGTGTGTAATAGAGTGTATGGTGCCATCAGTTACAGTGTGCTGCAAAAAAACTCTGTGAGAAAGGTGACTGATAAATGCAGAATTATATTTAAAAAAATAGAATTACTACATATTACTATAATACCCTGCTCTGTTTTTTAACCATGGAAATCATTCCTTTTGTACAGATGGGAAAGCTGATCCGAAAGGATATGCCAAACAAGTCAGAAATTGAATCACCTGGTTTTAGTCCCATGAGGATGTGACTAAAATAATAGAATCTCATACAAATCTATTTATAACCTCAGAGACATAAAATGTACAGTCACGCTGATTTTATTTGCATACACACAATTGCACACACAGTAATGTTAAGAAGGGCAGACTTTACGATCCAATTTCAAGGAGTGACTTGTTAATGAGAAATATAAGATTATTTTTCCTTCTACAATTTAATCACTCAGCATTCTTTCATCCTCCTGCCATGTAGGGCTATATGATCTGTGTGATTTACAGCAATAAAATGAATCTTACATTTTCCTAGTTTGCATTGTTCTTGGATTCATCTCAGTAGTAATTTTTGTAGTCCTAGTGGACATCTCCCTTTGGATGACATCTAACAGTGCTAACATGGAAGTTAGCTGAGACCAAATCCTATTTTAGAGGCAGCAGGTGTGCCAGAGAGGTTTTTGGTTTTTTTTTCCTCATTAGCACTAATCTTACATACAAGACAAAGAACGGAGCTGCCAAAGAGCCACTGAATGCAGATATCTGCAGTTCAATGATTCCACTTTCCACATCAAAAAAAGTATTCAAAATTGAACAGGGGAAACTATCTGCTAAAAGTGGGAAAAATAAACTATCTAGCAATGCTGAACAAAAAGATACAGTAAAATTGAAACAACAAGCTCGGTAATATTACTTAACAGTGAAGAAGAGAAATCTGCATATCTTTTAAACATAATTGATTGAATCACACAATTCATTATGAGAATTATCATCCTCAGTTGAAGGATTTGGCATGGTGAATTGATTGTTTCAGATGACAAAATTCAACCTCTGCTGTGAGTCTGGAGCCATATAACCAAAGAGTCAGTGAATCAAAGAAAGTCCATAAAAGATAGAAAAGCAGAACAAGGCAAAAAATGGCTGATGAAAGGCCAGGGAAGTTTGGAATATTAGGTCACATAGTAGATTTTTGAGGTGTCATGTTGCTAAGGGTATTATGTTCCTCAAAAGCAAAAGCTTGTAGCAGAAATAATTAGGGAGTGGTATTAATTACCATTTTCTTCAGGAGTACAGTAGCCAAAATTTCTCAAACTGAAACCAAACAAACTGAGAATGAAATAGGGAAAATTCAAAGCTGTTCGGGTTACCTTTGATACCTTCTCTACATAGTTTATGGTGAAGGTGAAAGTCTCAGGACACCTTATATTAATACTGTAGAAAACACAAATTAACGTTTCTTCCACAGGAAGATCTCAGACAGGAGTGTTTTTGCTCTGTGCAAGATTGTCATAACAGGTTAAAATGGCATCAAATCTTTTCTTCATTTATTCTTTGAAAGTTTTCCAGTTCTCCTATAAGCAGAGGTTCATGGAGGTGATTTCAGCACTATACTTGGATCAGTCTATCATAAGATCTAATGAATACACTGAGATTTGTATAGTACTAATTGTGATCTTTCTGAATTAGGTCTATTGAAGTTCTTTATTCAAGTGCTGCTGAGTCCAATTATCCTTCTATCATATGAAGCTGCACACCTAGACAAGTTTGATGTCTTTTGTCAGGGAGGCTTGTTATTCAATGTTATTCAATGCAACTTTCATTCGGCAACCTAAATATCCAGTTTTAGAAAGATCTTAATAGCTCTTTGTAGACAGTGTACTGATTTTCTATTCTGCAGCTGTCAGGTGGATATTTCTTGCAGATATAACTTCATTAATTCCCAGTAAATTATGCTGAGCTTATCTTAGAGCAAACTTTCAGTGGTTTATGTCTTCATACCAAGAAGCAGAAAAAGTCTGAATTTTTTACTTAGTTTCTCTTGAAGTAACAGAGGTTCAAGCTCACTTATATTGATATTGGAATGAAAGGCTTATCAAATGACACTTGAAAGCTAAAATGTTCAAACTGAGAACACTTCTACGGCAATATTTCCTTAGTGTGGATGTCCCTGACATAGCAAAATATGCTGTGTCAATTAAAATTGCCATGGAAAAGCCATTTGTGTACTTTGTATCTGGCTAATAAAAGGGTGAGGAGGAAAAGGAGAGACAGCAAGGCAGAAGTCAGATGAATTTAATCTATTCAATCTCCTTTCACTCATTTATCAATTTGCTCATTCTTTTTATGTTTGAGGATTTTTTTGCCAGAAATTTAACATTCTGTGCTGGTTTGTACACATGAGCCCCCTAGGAAAGGCTGTACACTATACCTGCTCACCTTTACTCATAGCAGCGCTCCCATGAACATTTTTCTCTTTGTGCAAAAAGTGAACAAAAATTAAAGTAAAGCAGTTTTAGGAGAATGATGACCCTTCCATTTCCCATAGCATGCAGCCATATGAAGTTAAATGGGCATGGAAATCTGTTTACCTTCAGGGTGGTGTTTCTCCACAACATCACTTCCGGTAGCACTTCCAGGTCCATGAACAGACCAACCATCTTCTTTACAGCATACAAATTAACAATTTGTTTTCAGGATGTTTGCTTGAAGAAACTCTTGTCTTTGGTTTTTATTTTGTGTGGCGAGTGATTTTTTTTTTAACAGCCACATTTTAAAAGTGTTCATAGCAAATAGCACTAAATACGCATCAGTATATCAGAGTAAAATCCACAAAGACATTGGAAACCACAATTTTTGACCAAAGTTTTGTATGTGTCAAGGCTCCAAAATTCTGAAGTCTGCAACAACTCTCATGACTGTCAAACATAGAGTGTATGAAAGAGGGATTGGCTCTACAGGCAGAAAAAAAAAATCAAAGCTACTGTAGTTCCAGCAAATTTCTCACTAGATTAACATAGATAGTGCAGTATTGATTTTTTTTCCATATGCATAGAGTATTCATAAAAAGGAAAATAGTCTTGATCTATTTTGGACAGGTATATATTGCTAATCGAAAAGCTTTGTATGAGACATGTAAATGAAGAAACAAAAATCAGTGTATAAAACTGAAAGAGATGCTGATATGAGAATGAGCATTTTCCTAAACTGCTTTTCATAGTCTCTACGATAGATTTGTTCTGGTTTTTAAAAACTGTTATTTACAGTTCCCAAGATTAGCCTGTAAGCAATCAATCAAATAACCCTCTATCACTCTGACACAAAAAAGGATTTGAGAATAGTAATCCTTTGAATAAGGGGATATCAGCATTTGGAAGCATGCAAGAGTAATAATAAAAATTTCCACTTGACTTAGTGTATTGTTGCTAATTCTTTGCTGAAAAGTCCTTTCACTGCAGAAATGGTGATAGTCTCTTGTCTTGTTGGGTTCAAACTACATCTGGTGCTAAACAATGTTCCAGAAATTTCAACAAACAAATCTACCATAGCTGAATCTTTTGCCCAATTTGTGGAGCTGCATTTACAGACAGGAGCAACTGCGCATGTTGCTACAACACGCTCCTTTTGATTATTGATTGCTTTGTTTTATAGCCTGGCAGTTAATGTATGGATTTTTATAATACATGGATTTTTCAACAGAAGTTATAGAACACTGCTGGCACATCATGTGCACGTGTAGACTACCCCTCTATACGTGCATTTTATGATCATTCTATCCCCTGAGGACTATGGGTGGAGCAAGTATTGCAGGAGCTATACTTCTAATTAGTTCTAGATGGGCATAGTTTTGTTCCTCATCCAAGTCGTACATCAAGCTTCTCTTCATTAAATTTGCTGCTTCTAGTTGTCACTGGCAGGGATGCTGCAGAAGCTTCAGAACAGAATCAAACTCTGTGGCTCTTCATCAAAAGCTTGAAGCTTTTGGAGTTCATCAATCTGTACTGCAGATTAGCAAGTGTTCATTTACAATTTAAAAAGCCCATTAAATAGATAATAAAAATACTATGTTAGTTAAAAGATTGTATTATTATTTTGGTATGATATTGGATCTTTTAGAAAAAAAGGGGGGTAAAATTACTAGTTTTTACACACTAGTACTGTATTCACTGAAATTAATTTTGTTTGTATAAAATTCACTGAATGCAATGAGGGTTTCCAGTTCTCAGGACTTAGACCATATTCTTCAATATCTTACAGGGAAACAGAAATTCCACATTCAGCTCTCAAGTAAAACTAAACTTTTAGACCTATGAGCTGCCATGCAAGTTTTATGAAGGAAAAAAATACATTCCTCACTTATCTCTTTTCACAAAACATAATGATACAGTGTCTCATTTATAATTTGAGACTAATCTGTATAAACAGCTTATATATTATAGATAAAAAATTAGAAATCAATGGGTTTATGTATTTTTTATCAATATTTTCATTACTCATGGTATCAGAAGCAATCGGACATGCAGCAGAAAGAAATCATCCATGTCACTTGTGGAACTAAAAGATGCAGATGTTGTTCTACACCAGATAGATTTCTCTCTTGCATTTTCATTTTTCCTACTGGTGCTATACCTCAAATTAAATTAGCAATTTCCAGGCTAAAAAAAAAAACAAAAAAAAAAACCCCCAAAAAAAAAACAACAAAAAAAAAACCAAACAAAAAACCCCCCCCCCCCAAAAACCAAACCAACCAACCAACCAACCAACCAACCAACCAACCAACCAACCAACCAACCAACCAACCAAACAAAAAACAATCAAAATACAGAAGTGACATTTTGCTTCCTACAGCTTAGTATTTTCCACAGGCCTTTTCTAGGAAATCTTTCCCCTCAGATGACAAAAGAGGACAAAGTTAGAGTGCGAGATTTACGACAGCCTGAATACAGATTTCAAAAGCACAATCATCAAACAGAGTGATGAGTATGTAGAGTTTTAATTGAAACTCAAGTGCACCCTGGGTGCTCTAAAGCTTTGAAAGCCATCCAAATTGTGTCCAGTTCCTTGAAAAAGTTGTGTAACTTAAGGCATCAAATCCTAACACCATTTTCTACTGTAGCAGAAGTTGAAACCATTTTCTATCAGCTTCCAAGATTTTTTTTTCTATATAATAGTTTAAAAATGGACTCAGGTGTCAAGTTGTGACTACTGAGATGAAAAATAGACATAAAAATTATGTGGACCACAACCCCAGACAAAAGAAACTGCTAACTTCTGCAGAAAGCTTTTATCCAAAGAGGAAGAAGCAATGAAATCTATGCTTCAGAGGAGGAATTATCTGACTTGTTCCTCTTTAGATACCAGAAAACACTTGAACACGGAAAAGATGATGTGATGTCACAGAAAAAAAATGTATGAATGGAACAGACGAGTTTTATGATGCTAATGATATTGTGCTAGTTTTATCAGCTTCTCCATAATTACTAATTATGTGTTTTTAATTATTGCACTGCATCTCACTCAGCACTTTTAAAATTGAGATTACATGGAGTGGAAAGCTCTGAGTAATATGGTATTCATCTAACAACTCTTCTGACACTTTACAAGATTTGCATCTGTGCTACTAGAATAAATAAGAAAACAAAATAAACACATCAGCTGCTTCCATCTTTACATTAAAATGTTGAACTGTTTATTTTCTACGGGTGGGCGACTTAGAAATCACACCTGAGGTTTATAAAATGGCATTTATACCTCATATACCTATGAGACATCCAGGTACGTTGATGAATTACTAAGAACACCTAGAGAAAACCTGGATGCTAAATGTAAGGAATTTCTATGTTTTCCATATCAAAAATCATGAAAGATTCTGTAATATGTTAATCATCAAAGAGACCAAACTACCACAGTCTTGAATACAGTTTTTTGCTAGCAACATGCGAAAACAGTTTTAGCAAAGGTGAACATGCTCTAAAACAAAGAAAAAAAAAACCAACCCTGTACATGTTCTGGAAAAAAAGTTTTAAGTTCATGTAAAATACCACAAGTGAATTAAAACTCTATTTGCATATTGAGGCTGATCCAAATGGGGCTACTAGAACGCCATACCAAGGAATATTTTTTCTCTGTTCCCTTCACCTCCACTTCAGTCAATGGCCTCTTAGAAAATTAGACTTTTAAAATGGATCTTAAGGATTTGCCCTTCGAGAAGCTTTATACAAATCTCACCAGGTCCATCCTACAGGGCTGAACTTCACCCAGGGAGAGTTAGTGCTACTTGTGGCAGAAGAAGCCTTGTGAACATGTGTGATTCCTAGCAAGACTAGCATTCAGTCAGTGGTGGTGCAGGGCAATGGAGACAAGCAGCAGGTCTCTAAGAGTCCTCTTCCCATCAAGACCAATGGGCAGAGCCTCCAACCATTGCTCTCAAAACTATAGCACATCACTGCTGGTGAGAAAGGGAGGTGATGAATTTTTTGTCGACTAAAGGTTTGTCACTGAGTGTGAATCATACCATGCACAGTATGATCTTTCTTCTCATATAGAAATGGCAGTCTGAAGAGAAGTTTGTAAATTTGTGTTAGTTTTTCTTATGTGGCTTCTGATGCACTCTTTTGACATCAGAGGCTGGGAGCAGCAAAGAGAAAGCTTCAAAGAGCCAAGGATCTACAGATGTAGGGAGCTTCAGCTGCTGCCTGTGAAGCCCCTGGCATCTCTGTATGTTCCCGTGGTTGCTTCTCCACATCTGCTTCCATTTCTAGTTGAAATAGATCTTGTGGTAGCTGAAGTTTGCCTTAGTGCACCCTGAACATTACAGTTTTGCTTTGCTGCTGGCAGAGGTGGGCAGCCAGAGCAGCACTGTGGGATGCAGCTCCACGTGAGCCCCCGTGAGGGAGCTGGGAGGTGTCAGATCCAGGAAGATGCTTTGCAAAGCCAACACATTCCTTTTGCAAATGAGAAACAGAACAAAAGCCGAGGCATCCTCTGCAGCCACAGTACAACATGCAGATCTAGGAGTCTGAGGAGTTATGCAGGTATTTTGCTGAAAACCCAGCTTGAGGAGCCACCCTTCCTGCTGACTTTCCTGTGGAGCCTGTGCAGTCAACACAGCTAAAAATATGAAGTGTGCTAGAGCCTCAGCTCCATAACTGCTGTTCCTAAGTGTTCTGCTCTGCACTGTAGTCTATAAGAAATGAATAAAGACGTTTTCAGCTACCTATTTTTGCTTAAAACTAACTATAAATTGAATAGAACAAATAAATATATGATGCCAATATAAAGCAATATTACCTCTGGTTAATTTCACTCCCTAGTCTCCCATGTTGCCTAACTAGTTAAGCATTAGTTAAGCACTAACTATTTAAGCATATAACTAGTTTAAATTGTTCCTTGTTACTTTCACGTTTCAAATACATGAGCTGTGTCTCCGGTTACTGAAGGATATATAAGAATATGTAAAATCCAGAGTTCATACTCCATCTCGTGGCAGATCATTATGTTTCCTGCAGACAAAAATACACTTACAAAATCATGACTGTGTAATTTCATTAAGACTGCTGTATAATTCTGTTAAGGTTAAAAATATAAAAATAGATAACTTTTCTCAGAATTAGAGTAGAAATATCTGCACATATATGTGTGGTGGTAGAAAGAATTGCAGTTTGAAATTCCCAATTTGCAGTAAAACTTCTCCCTACCAAAAAAAACCCAATCCCCAAATCACCACCACCAAAAGCAAGAACAAAAAAAACCCCTCAAATCCCATAACAAACAAAAAAACAGTAATCAAATTAACAATAAAATAGAATTCCCAAAATATAAAAACTCAGCACATTGTTTTCTGATACAAATTCTTAAAAGATTTCATAGAAAATACAGCAAAATAGAATAACAGGATGAGTGAATTTGACTTCTTGTCTGTTATAGATCTGTAAGCATTGATCAAATATTCTGATTCACACACAAAATAAAGTAGCCTTCCAAAATGAAATAAATCTATGCTCCAAGAGAAGACCATGTGTTGCCGCCTTAATTCTCCAGAGATACACTTATTTATCTAACCTCTGATCCACACAAATAAAATCAATCATCAAACCATGCTCTGGTTCACTTGCAAAACCAGCACTGTCATGCAGCTAGAAGCCCTTGAAATGAGTTGGATCATATCAATATCAAATTATAATACTGAATCAAGTCAAGTAAACAGAAAGTCAAAGAACGCAAAAACCCTAACAGCAGTTCAGTTGATTATTGGGAACATGGCACCAAATTATTATTTTCCCGACAACCATGCAAGCAGACAGTGACAGTTCTGAAAAGTCCTGGAAAAAATAACAATAGACAAATACTATCCTGAAACTAATTAATATATGGAGCTTGCATTCTTAAGAGCTCAAAGAGATAATGTTCTTTGTAGTTCCAGGTTGCTCTTATCTCTTAGTTCTCTAAGAAATCATAATTTTCCTCCAAGAAATTTTGTTGCAGCTCCACAAGGAGCTTTAGGAAATATCACAGGTAGTAAGCAACAAAAATAATTTATCTTATACTCCACAATATCCATTATGGAAACACATTAGGACACTTCAATATTACTGGAGGTTCCTCTGCTTCATCAGACTGGAGAATATTTTAGGTTCTCTGCAGAGTGTTCCAGTCATATACTGACTCTGTATCTGGGCAAAATTAACAAACACCGGCCCCTCATCCAAACAATTCTTTCAATTGAAAGGAACTATAATTTTGCAGATTAGATGGAATCCCAGAATTGATCAGGTTGGAAGGGACCATAGTGGGTTATGTGGTTCAACATCCCTGATCAATTTTGAGCAAAGAGGAAAAAAGTGAGTTTATAGGCAGCCTGAAGGCTTGCAAGCTTTCTGCCTCTGCCTCTAAGCACAGCTAGGAGCTTTATCAGAGAAAACATCCATGCTTAAAAGTGAGAAATCTATTATTAAATACCCACACATTGACAAACAATGCTAAAAAAGCCATCACACTATTGATGCCACTAGTTAGCGTCTCACAAATCAATTTACTTTTAGAATAGTAGCAAATTGAGGGATTTCTAGAATGTCTGCTATATTATCTGGCCACCCATTTTCCTGAACAATGCTGTCGGGCTCAGATCACATGAGAGGCACAGGGACTGAACTCACAGATCACCTCTCCCTTACCCATGGTGGAACACACAGCCAGAATTCACCACTTCAGCTCGTAGAGACAATCACTTAGATTCTTTAGAGGTAAAAAGAATTGCTGAATAATCATTGCAAACTGAATCAAAGCTTGAATATTTAGACTTTGATTTTTAAGACCTTTCTTAAGGAAAGTACTAAGTCAACAGAAATGCACATTAAAGTCATCCAAATATCTCATCATATTAAATTTGAGGGACAGCATATCCCAGACCATCCCCACACCAAGTGTTGCTGCTTAACTTGATAGAAGAAGAAGGATCAAGACCGACAGGCAGAAAGAAAAACATTTTCTTTTTTTTTTTTCTTTAATACACTCAAGGGAGAACTTCAAACTTTGGATTCCTTGTAAGTCTTTACTACCTTATATTCCCACTATAGCTATGGTCATCTGCCTCTGGATAGAAAGCTGTCTTTTTAGGGACATACAGCTGGTTTCAGACACTCGTGTTTTTCTGCTACAATCATCACAGTTAAGAAAGTCCACAAATAGCAGCCAGTCCTAAATACTGTAGCTGTTAACTAAGTGTAAGAGGTCTCTGTGAATACTCCAGACTACCACCTCGCTGTGCACACTGGGTCTCAGAAAAATAGTGAGATTCAAGAGCTGTTCTCTCCTGTAGTATTAGAACTTGCTGATCTCCAGAATGGGCACTGAAACATTGATTAAAAATTGCTAGAATGACAACCAAGAGCCAGTTTTAGTTTTAACACTACATTTATGCCTGGAAACTCGTATGAAAAGTATGACAAGGACATTTATAACAGACACAAGGAGAATGCTGTATGACCAGTTTGTGATTAAAATCTCTCAGATATCAAATACTTGGATAAAACGATAAAGTAATATACAAATCACTATTTACTCAAGACATTGTAACCAGCATGATCAGCTTAACACACTCTTGCCCTTGTGGTAAGCAATATTAGTGAATTTTAATAAACAGTATATTTTTCCCATTTAATGTTATTCTAGGAGACAATGAGTAAAAAAGACTCAAATGGTTGATAAGCAACCATTTATCTCAAAGTCCTTATTAGCTCTTAGTAAATGCCTTAGCCTCAGCTGACAGACTAACAAAAGCTTATGAAGAAAACAAAAACCAGGAAGACAAATAATTGAAAGAGACTTAAAATCAGTGGTCTCCAAGAAAATCAGAGTTCTGCTTATGTAAAAGATTACCGAGATAGAGTGGGGTGTGAGAAGCTAATTCAGAATTAGAAAAAAAAGAACGTTTCTAGACCTCAAGCAAGAATTTTTACCTTATCAGGTTTTAAAAATCATCAAGATCAGACTGTACAGGCAAATATTATTAAATTAATAATATTTGAGAATTAAATATGACTTCATCTGATAAAATCTATTTAAAGATAACCATATAAATATTTTCAGTAATGTAAGCAATCCATCATCACTATTTTATCTGCTATGATCTTGCTTCTACAGACAGCACATTTTTTAACTTAACTGAAACAAAATTGAAACAGTTTCAAATTACATTCTAACTAAATGCCCCTTCCTGTGTTAATTAGATTTGGTGTTACTCACTTGATGCTGCCTTACTCAACAGCTGATGTTTACAGCCCTGTAGCACATCATGTGTCAGTGTAGGTGCAGCAATTTATTCTCTCTTCATAATCTGCAATGCCATTGGGGGAAAAGATGCCATAAACATCAAATTACTATGGATATTTTTCTTTTGGATAAGTTAGTGTCTCTGGGCTTCATAAAGTCCTCTAAATATGCTGAAACCTTCCCACCAATACCCACATCCCAGAGACATCATCACCCTGCTCAAAGTGTGACCAGACTGGAGACTTCCCGCTGGAGACCACACATGTAACAATTTATATAGCAAAAGACAATGAAAAATAGCATAAAATATGAATATGGAGAGGAGGCAGAGGGAACTAATTTTCCTTTTACATAGTGGAATAAAGTAATTCCTATGAGGAAATAAAAAACCAAATTGTTTTCTCAATCCTTCCATTTGAAGGATCAGGTACTATGGATGTGGAAATGTAGTGCTCAGGACAGTCGGCTGGTGGATGTATTAATGAAAAATGCTAATCTGGCTACAGTAATGTTGTATCACTTTTGTAGATGTCATATAAGCTACATTCTACTGGAAATTCCTCTTTAAAATATTCTGGGATTTCCCAAAAATCCAGAGAGAAAAGGGATTCCAAGGTACTGCCTCATTGACAGCTGCCCATTACCCAAAGAATTAGTTCTGGCGCACTAATTGACTACATATATTTTGCAGTCCAGTTGTAGAAACCATTTCAATTAAAAATATCAAAGTTCTGATTTTATAGATTATTTATTATTGAAACAACAGAAGGAGAGGGGATTTTAGCTTATTATCTGAAGCATCAATGAACTTTTCTTTGGTGATCCCGTCTGCTTCTGCTGATGCTTTAGCATAAACATTGAAAAATGGAGGAACAATCAGAAAACTAGTCTATATTTGTGGAAAAATTTTAGATTGAGATCTTTCCAAAAAGTTAATGTGATTTAAAGAAGTTTGAAATCAAGAGTAAGCTATCTAATGTGATGTTTGACAGCAGAAAGCTTTCTGTGCTAGTCAAATTCATACCTTCCCCCCCCCAAAAAAACAAATGAGAAGATAAGCATGTCAGCATTTCCTCAGCCATTTTTGTGAACGAAGATTATTAGAAAGAGTAAGAAGGTAGGGAAGAGAATATAGTATGAGTTTGAATAAAAGGGGATAGATGAGAGACAGATTGTTGGTTTTCATAGGCTAATATATAATGATTAATAACAATTAATTTGATACTAAACTTCTGCTACTCTTATTATAATAATTGTAGTATTTGACCCAAGAGAGATTCAATTTTTTTATCATCTCCAGTACTTTTAAGTCTTCATCCTTTCTTAAACTTCAGTTGAATCTCTAATCTGACCTCCTTTATTTTAAAATGGTTGTACAGGATATGCCACATAACACAGGACATGGGAATTTTTATCCCATTTTCTCTGTGACCTTCCTGCAGCTTCTTTTTCCAGCAAGCTTTTCTTTCTCCTGGTTATTCAAGAAGTGTCTGTACTTTATCTGCCCTTGGACTTCCTCAGCCCATTATGGGGCCTGAAGCTCATCTCAGCTCTGTTGCTGGGAAGAGCTGTAATTAAGGAGCAACAAAGGCACTCAGGACTGTAGAAAAGGAGGGTAGTACACACTGTCTTCAGGAGTTTTAAGAGTGAAATCCAGAGGTCAAACATTGCTGGTCATCATCTGCTTTTCACATGTTGCTTCATGGACACCTTAATAAACTTGGTGGAAACACTCTGGAAAGCAGGATAACTTTAAAAGACCTGAAGGTTGTGGAAACTGGAGGAACAAAGGAAGGAAAAGCCACTTAATATTTGTTCAGGTCTCTGTCTCCTTCCCTGGTATCTGCTGCATTTCCTAATTATTAAGAGGATGATTGGAAGCAATTTTTGGTCATATTCCATTCAACCAAATTTAGGTAAGATCAAGAAAAATACAAAATAAAGAAAAAGAGATTAAAATGAAATGCACAGATATTTCAGCAATGGTCTGACTTACACATTTCTTATCAGTTTCTTTGACTCTTTTCTCTAGCATCTTTAATGCTAAATGAGTCCCATACCAGCTAATCTGTTCCCTTTTTGATTTCTGAATGCTTTCATGAGCACTCACTTCATAGAACTGTGCAGCCCATGGCAGGAGTGAACCAGCTATCGGTATCTTCAGAAGGAACCGATGCAGGCCAAGCTAGAGCAGCTGTGCCGAGCCCACATCATGACACATCCATTATTTTCATTTGAAAAGAAAGGGAGCAGAGATTCAGTACCTGCACTCCACTGACTGGCCATATTTTCTTTTTGCTGGATGCATTCTTTCCCCTTTTGGTTCTCATTAATGATCAAGACAAGTCTGTGCAAAATGACAGCACACAACTGATTCAGCAGCACCATTTGTCATGAGGCAAAGGAGTATATTTGTAAGGAGTATATTTGTGCTCCATAGTTATATAGCTATACCAAGGAGTTGTTCCTATCAGTTCCTCATCTGTTCCTAATTCAAAAAGCATGCCTTTATGCAGTTCCAATGTCATACTTGAATGAGTGGAATATATAAAAGTCATGGTAGAAAAGTCAGTTCTCAGTCTCAGTAACATTCTAGCTGGTGCTGTGCTCAACAATATACGAAGTTCCACTTTCTCAAGACACTTCCTGACTCAATATTTAGGATTGTTATGATGCCACATTGCTATTTCCTGAAGATAATTTTACATATAAGCAATGAAACAATTAATCACAAGATTATATCTTATTATGGAAAGAGTTCTGTCCTTAAAAAGGTTTTCATAATTTATTTTCTAAAACCTATTTTCAAAAGCACAGTGGTTTCAGAAATTATTATCCTGTACCCTTGTCAAACTTAAGAGGGTATCAATGCCCCAGGAACTGACTCTCAAATTTTTTTTCCTTATGGCTTCTTGGAATAAAATAAAAAACTAAAAAAACCCCCAACAACAAAAAAAATTTTACCCCATCAACTTCCAAATTTTGTCATAACTCTGGTAACATGTAGAGAGCTAGGGAATCAAGCATGAATTAGACTGAATTTAATTTAAAAAGAAAAAGAATAAACTTATGTTCCTTTATTAAAGGTGACAAAATTGAATCAGTTGAAAAGGATCAAAACTTTGTAGGTAAACACAATGATATCACTTTATTAAGTGCATCTTCCACTCATGCTGGTTTGTATGTACTGATCCTTCAGGTTAGCAATACAATTTAACAATCAGGGCATAGGTTAAAGTCACAAATGGAATATCCACTAAGTAAGAGTGAGGAAAATAAAATCCTTGTGTCTGAGGATGATTTACCTGATTTTGGAAATATTTATTAGAAAAAAAAAGGACTCTTTGAATTCTTGCAGTAAGGAACTTTTAAAGTAAATTTTGATCACAGAAACGAGATGTGTTTTTTCCATTTCCACCTTCATTTTTCACTTTACTGATCTTTACCACTTCTGTGTTGTAGATGGTATTTTTAAAATGTTCTAGAAGAATTCAGGAAACTTCAAGAGCAGCTTCTATTCTGGTGTTTTGAGGCAGACTGCTCCTATCCTCCCTTTGAGAAAAGATAGAGTCTTAACAAGGTCTCCATGAAATGTCTTATTAAATATTCATAAAGATTTTGGCTTTAATTAAAAAGAACACATTGTGGGGTCTTGACCTATCCCAGTTTAAGAATTACCTTTGAGATTTATGCTGTCATTATCACACATCCTTTTAATTAGTAGGTGGACAATGATATGACCAACAGTATTCTAGCAAGGATGTACCAAAAAATGTTCCCATTAATTTGACGTAAAGCCCATGAGAGGAATTTAGCTATTTGCAAAGTAGGCACATCATGGCAGTGCTAGTAGAAAAGTCCTTACTCTACTTCTTCATTTCTAAAGAAAGCTCTCCTGTAATAACAGAAGGTGAAAAAATGCTTCTCTTAAAGTACCTTGAATGAAAACAAAGAAATAAAATGCTAAAGACTGAGTTATAAAATACTAAGTGAAGTTTGCAGGGCTGACAGCTTCATACAAGAAAATTACCCCATCACTAAAAAAATCTGAGGGAAAGGAGAGCATAAATGAGCAGTAGATCCTCTTACAGGGTTGGACAATAGGCTTCTCATCTAACGCGGCCCATTGTTTCGAGCAGTGTCAACACTGAATTCAGACCTTGCTGTAGTAAGTGGCTTCAAAGTCAGAAACTTCATTCCAACCTACTTTTCATATGCATAGGATGTTTTTAAATCAAAAGCATAGTTATCAATTATTATCAGAAACTCCATCCAGCACATCAGGACATACACCTGCACAGCAAGAGAAACATCCTCTTTAGTTGAAACACTTGCAGATCACCCTCCTTCTCTTTCTTTAAAGATAATATGTATTTTTGGCATCAAATACAGAGACAAAGCATATATGAGGGCTGCGCAAAAAGTTATGCATCACTAAACAGGCAAGACCCTGTAGTACTGTGAAAGTCCAATTCAGAATAAATGAAAATACTAGAGGCATTAAAAACTGATAGAAAATACTTCATTTTTGTAAAAATTGTTTAATGACAGGAATAAAGCCACCTAATTGACATTCTGCACCCAAGTATTTCCCTAAGGCCTTGCTGGCTGCAAGCCAGTTATCAAACAATAGACATTTATTAAATTTCTCTGCATGATAAACTTCCTTTTAAGCAAAAAATGGGGTTTTTAGTAAGAAAACATAAGGATTTTTATTAAAACAAAGCTCTGTTTTCATGTCAAAGTATAAAGTCTGGCATAGAAACCCATAAAAAGCCTTTAGACCCCTTTTAACTTCTTACTTTACTGCTGAAGATCGCATCCTGAGACTGTGATACTGCAAAGACCCTTTTTCCAAATGGCAGACAGGCAGAGCAATTTGCAAACAGGATTAGTGGCAGAATGCTACCATTATTCTCCAAAAAAGTATAAACAAATAATTTATTATCTCATTATCTAGTTAAGAAAAAGCTTTCCGTCCAATAACTTCAGCACTGAAACATAAATACATCTGTACCAAAAGCTGAAAATATAAATCTATGTCTTTTTGCTGCATGCTTCTGTAGAAGGATTTTTCTAATAACCCAAATATATTCCAGTACTTCATTTTTTGTAAAGAACAAAAGTCTGCACTAAATTTACAAATGATCCAAGAAGTGCAGGCCAAATTAATCCACCCACTCACTGTTCCATAACCCTTTGATTTCTAGGAAAGAATGCAAGAAGCCTTAGCTGGCTAAGCAGAGGTCCCTCTATATTTCCCTTGTACATTTCCAGTATCAGCAGACAAACTATCATACAGAAAGGTATATTTAGTTTGTGCATTAATTCCCATACTTCTTGTTAAGAGTGTGTATTTCTTGTTAGAGTGAAACTACTTAAGAAATTACTAAATGGGTGCAATTGAAATCGCCCAATTACCCTTAAATTCAATGAAAATATTTTTAAATTCCGTTACAGAATTTAAAAAGCCTATATTCAAGAATTTTAAATCTATAAAATCTTGCAAACACCCCAAACCAAGCTTCTGGTTTGCTAGCAGCCAATGAAACACAATAAATGGACAAGTTAAAGTGGAAGACAAAACAGGTGGTCTCACTGCTAAATTTTCCAGTGTTTTGTACAAACAAAAAGCTGTTCAGATAAATATTTATGGCATATTGACCAATGGGATTCAAGATGCAAATTTATTTGTTGAATTTTTTTTTTTTCAGAATGTTAGAACCCTTCAAAACCACAAGCTTTGGAATACATAATAAAGACACAGTAGAAAGAAGTGATCGAAAATCATTGCATAAGAAATATTTGTCATATAGAGAGCAATTGCAAGTTTTTTATGATGCAATATATTATCATCAGTATGACACTGATTAGTAGAAGTCTGAAAACACTGACACTGTCAACAAGGGGTAAAAAAGTATTCTTGTGTGCTACCTGAAACTTAGGAGCCCTAGGTGGTAAAGTATTTCACAGTGAGACTCTTAATAGAAACTGATACCAGCCTCAGAACAGAGTGCAGGAAAATCACAAAGCAAAGCTGACTAAATAATGCTTTGGTGCCTTGGAGTATTGTGCAAATTACAGCAAGCAGATTTAGGCATTCCATTTAGAAAGAGAAATAGAAAGCTCATGCTTGCACTAAAGAAAATGTACTAGAGAAAAATTGTTAAAAGAAATTGAAATAAAAGCAAATAAGAAGCACATATCTACAAATAAAAAGTATGAAAAGGAAAAGAATGTGATCAGACTGTAATTTAAGTTCATATTTAGACATGTTTTTTCTGCTTCTGTAACCCTTTCATACAATGTTTGAAGTGAAAGAAAGAAATTTAAATGTGGGAAATCAATTCTAACCACCTAGCTTAGAGAAAAGTTCTTTAAGAGCAATCTTATTCATCTTCAGACCAAACACAGCCCTTGAATTTGGAAGGATTTCCTGAGCTGTGCTGATCTCTCACTGACTTCAGTAGAAGGATTTGATGTGTAATCTTGCAAGTGCCCTCCAGGTCCTGCCCATGTCCCCAGTGTCCACGGACTGAAGCCGAGGAGCACCGGGTGCTCTCAGGCCATCCCACACCTCCGTGCTGACCAAAGCTGCCCCTCAAGGTTTGCTTTTCCTTGGCCAAGGAGTCTCTCCTCTACAGGGATGACAATTTTCACGGAAGTTATACAAAAGATGGTATCTGTTGGACTTTCATCACTCTGCCAAGTTGTGGGGGAAAAAAATAGACTCTGAACTTGTTAGGCAAGATTGACACAAGAAAAAGTAAGGGATTAAGGGATTCACCTGCTCAAATACTGATTGTGAGGGCTATAGTTACCCCTTGAGCACCCACATACCCACACCAGATGACTCAAACATGACCCAGAACCTACTGGACTCCATTCCCTGTTGCAGTTGCAGCTTGAAGCCAAATAGGAATTTTCAGCACTAAAGTCTTGAAAATGTTGATTCTTTTTCTTCTACATCCCATCAGATTTTCACTTTTTTTTTTTTTTTTTAATACCAGAAAAATACCAGGAAAATCTATATTTTATCTTATTAAAATAGCTTTACATTTCTGGATGCATTTCTGGGTACCAAACACTTCTCTATCTAAGTTTCAGCTCACTTTCTCTTTTTTAGATGGGTACATTTCTATGGAAGAAAACAACCTTTTTTTTTCATTCTTCTGTGCTCTAAAATGCAACTCTATCAAATGAAACAGTATCGTCTGCCAGCTACCCTAGCCACTGATTTAATTCAAGATAAAAGTAGTCAAATGGCTTTATATATGATAAAAAGTGGGAAGGGCAGATTGCTTATAAGATAAAAAGCAGAAACTATGGTAAGTCAATCATGAGCAGAGGAGATGAGAGCTAATATGGATTGGTATGATGGAGACTGACATGCCCATTATCAAGGTGGAACAATTTTTAGTAGTAAAAAGATTAAACATGATGGTGTGAAATAAAAAATTGACGAGACTTTATAGAACATGGAAGTTCAGAGGCTTCAAAAGGGTTATTAAAATTTCTGCAAAAGCCCCCATGAGTAAAAGGTATCAGAGAAATTATGCTACCGCTTAATGTAAGAAAAAAAAATTACTACCTTATCTCATCTACAGCCAATTGCAAAGAAATTACTTAAAAGTAAGAAAGTTAAAGAGTGAAAAATAATAGTCAGCTGCAAATTGCTGCAGAAGAAAATTACAAAACTAAAAGATAATTATACCAGGCAAACACAAACCTCACCCTTGCCAATTAGCAATCAATAACTTGACGAGGAGTGTTTTAGCAAACAATATACCAAATACTCTTTTTCTGGATATTATTTTCAGGAGTTGGTAATTTACTGCTGATCATCTTATCAGAAACTGCAACAGGTATTATTTTATTCCAGTGTCTTCATGGGTCTTTCACTTGCCTTTATGTTGGATGATGTAGGGAGCAGCAAGTTGTCTCTCTTCAGTCACACCAGTCCTCAGTAGACAAAGACACACTCCCTTCTGCACTGACACTGTGCACCAACAGATTTCCACAGCACTATGGCTTTTGAGACTGCGAGTGAGCCACACACTGGTAGGTGAAGGCAATATCAAGGGCTTAATTCAGCTTTAGAGATGCATCCCTGAATGTTTATAACTCCATTCCCATTCATACAATGAAGACAGTGCTGGCCCAGTGCATCAAACAGCATGATACTTACACCGTACTGATGATTTACACCACCCCAGTTCAAACCTTCCACTCTTTTTTTTCACTTTTTATACTTATCTTTGAAGATTTGCTAGACTGGATTTACAAGCCTTTTGCTGTAACATTCAAGTAGGACATCAGATTGCATGCTTTCCATTTCAAATCATGAACTTTTAGTATATTCATTTACTTTGTCCAATATTCTGTAGCACATATCATTGTGGTACAAGCATTTCAAAATGCCCAAGAAACCCTCACCTACTTTAGAGAATTATTACTCCATACAAAACCATCATTATTTTAGCTTTTTTTTTTTCCCAAATACTTATGAATTGTTCACAAATGTTCAGCATCTTTTAAGCCTACTTACTGATAAACTACAACAACAGAATAAAAAATGCACCCCTTTCAATGAGCTATTGATTTTTTTAAAAAGTGACGGTATAGGATGGGATTAATCTGATTTAGTATCAAATCTACACTTGAGCTAATCACACAATTAACTTCAAGCGACAGCTCCTGAATGTAGTTAGAGGAGGGCAGGGCAAGAGTTGTGCCATCCTAATGCTGATATCTAAAACAGAACAAGTGAACCACATGCTAGTTCTTTTAGACCACTGCAGAAGAAGCATAATGTAAATATCTAAACCAATCACAACAAAAATATTTAAATGTCTTAATTTAAGGATTGATGTCTCTCATCCACAGTGTCTACCAGGCAATTTTCTGTTTGTTTGTAATAATTTTAGCACTTTTTGTTGCAAAGTTGCTAATGCCAAAAGGGTATGGCTGTAAGACTGATGGAATGAGTGTAAAAATTCCAGTTGGTCTAAATCTCGTACTGGCCATAGATCAGTACTTGACAGTTCCCATTTCTTTGAAAGTTTGCTACCTTCTCATGCCTAGGTCTGTAAGTTAAAAATATGGGCAAATAGACAGAAAAACCTGCGGAGATATTGCCCTCTGGATTTCAGAGAACATGTAACGATTACCCGCAGCAAGAACTTTGTGTTTTGCTGAAACAGATGTTTAAAGTATTTTTTGAATCATGGCACTCTGGAGACACTTTTAAAACTGGGATATGCTTCAAGTTATATCTATATGAAACCAATCAACAAAACCATAAAAGGACTTATGCATTTTCATAAGTAATAGTCCTTTCTATGAGATCAGTTTAACTGCTTTCAATCAAACTTGTTTATATTACTATTCCCAAATAAGGAAAACCTTTCAACTGGAAAAATACTGAGGAAAAAAAATCAGTTACCAGAAGGGACACAGTTTTATCATCTGAAACTGTCCAAGTGTTTTTTAGCTGTCAAATTTTCAGTAATGATGATACTTTGATTTGTATGTGTGAGGTAATTGTTAGCCTGATCAAACAGTTGCCTTAATCATGTTCCGAAACCTACTAAAACCAGGCTGAAAAAAGCAATAGCAAAAACTTACAGAAAACACTGTGTTCTTTCTCATTTTTCAAGCTTCTGGGTGAAGTAACAAATTTAATCTTGTGGGTTTCAAATTTTTTAAACACTCTCAGGGACAACTAATGCCTAGCTATTGTGTGAGCACCAGTTTTCCAGTGGTTGCTCAGCAGCGTGCAGCAGAGAGTGATGCCACTATTTGCACTGTGGAAGTGGTTTGGCATAGTTCTCTGGGAAAAAAATTAGTTTAAATTTATGAATGTAGTTCATGTCAACTAAAACTAAAGTTGTCTTCTCAAAAAGGGGATTGAGCCCCTCCAAATCCATTCCAACATCCTCTTCCAAACAAGGCTGCACCCACTCAAAGGATTGTTCCGGCCCAATGAGGAAAGTACAGTCACATGCATATGAAATGTGTTAATTCTAAGTAAAGATAAAATACTTTCTATTTGAACAGGCAAAAAAGGAATTTTTTTCAGAAGGTTCTAATAGATTAAGGTTCATCAAGATAAGATCTGGGCATTGGTACTCACAGCATATATTATTGCCTGACACTCCCTACTATGTAAAACAAATAGGATAGAGCTAAAATTGCCCGGTTAAAGGCACGTGTGCTCTAAGCAGATCTCAGGAGAAACACATCAAATTTTATTTCTTTACACAGTGTATGTCCCAATCCCATTGTTTCTAAATGAGACATTTTGATTCAAATAGGAGAGGTGAGTCAGTCTGCAACATACGAAGCACACTCTTTTTTTGTAATTTACTACTTGAAGAAATAAAGTAAATTTCTTTCAGTAAATCTTAGTCAAAGAGCAGTGGCTGACCTGCATTTCCTGAGTAATATTATTTCAATTATTATTTTATTCACAGTACATTTTTTACTAACTGAAGAAACAAAAATATCAATTCAACTAGATCCATATAATGGAAGAAAATATCTGCTCTATCTATATATTTTTACTTCTCTTGACATTTAGGAAACATACATTAATATTTGGTGGTAATATATTCAAAAAATAACCTTTATCTCTTTATTTCTACTCTGGTTTCAGAAGGATATAAAGCTTTGATCTTTCTCTTTGCTTGTTACAGGGACGGGGGTATAAAACCTGTATCATAGTCTAATATCAATACATGAAAATTCAGCAACCACAAACAGCTTCCTTAGATGGTTTTAGTTCTTCGTGCCTTCCTGTGGTGCCTGTAATTAGTGTATTGCAATAGTGATTATTAAAAATAGACAAGAAAGCTGAAACTCGATAAGTACAGGAAACTTGTCTCATTAAGCCACCTTGCGTTTCTCTTCTACTCCTACATAGCTCATGCTATTTTTGGAAAAGTACTGATAGTGTAAGCTCAAGATACAAGCAATTATAAAAGGGCATGGTATTAAGAATTCTTAATTGCTATTGCAAAGGAAAAGTAGTTTTCATGTCACGATGCTTGAAACTTTTCTGCATTTCATTGAGTCAATAAGAGCACCCATGGGCACCTCTCTGCATGAAGAAAATAAACAAACAAAAGTAACTTTTAACAGCAGCAGCCTTGTGATCAATCCACACATTGACTTTGTGTCATGATCTGAAGACTGGAGAGAAATGTTGTGCTACTGAATTATGTTCCTGGATGCTCTGAACACCTGAGGATCACGATAGCATCTAACGTGCAAAGACGAGGTATGTTCCTGTTGTGTCACTCCTGGCTCTGGGGGAAGAAGGATGCACACTTGGTGCTTTTGTCTGGCTCTTTTGGGTTGCTGCTTCCTAACCACGGGCAGGATTTGGATACTGAAGGGAACACGTCAGACCTCTCACTGCTTCCCAGGCAGGTTCAAGCAGGAAGGTGGAGGGCTAAGCTGGCATGACAACTGGCATGAGAGGGAAGGCAGAGAATGGGGTTTATAATTTTATTTCTTATCAAGAGGCTCACTCTGCAATAAAACAAACCTGTACTGTTCATATCAAGCCAGAGGGGGAATGAAATAAAGTGCTTCCAAGGAGATTTCTTTTTGCCTCTGAAATGTCCAGTAAAGTCTTTGGACAAGCTTCCTTTTAAGACTGTAGAAGCTACCACACTAAACTTCGGGGAACTCTTCTGGGGGACAAGTATGTATGTAAACTACTTGAGATTTGGCCAGTATTGCATCTTAAACTGCAAAGAGTGGAAGTGAGAATTAATTTCTTTATAAATGAACAGAATGGAAATCAACAGCCTCTTCACTGTTCCCTGAAATGCTGACTAATTTTTCTTAACAGTAGCAGTGATGTAGGGGTTTCAGCAATTGATTCTGAGAAGAAAAGAAGAAATTGTAGCTTGGGGAAGACTAGAATGATTTCAGGATGTATAAATGCAATAATTCTTTTTTTCCCAAAACGTTTTCATCACACAGTTTCAGGGAAACATAAGTATCAGAAAGGCTATAATCGTTAAATTATTCCATTTTAAATTTTGTCAAATCACATTAACTGGTCTTTTTTTCCTTTGAACTACTGTGCCTTGCTGCTTCTCTTCTTTTTAAAAAGACTTAAATAATTATTTTTCTTTTTTTTTTACCCTACTCTCAGTTCCCTATATAGTTATATTTTCTCTTTTACCAATTTCATATACCTTATTTTCAGATACTTCAGTTACCTGCTTGTGAGACGTTATTCAGCTATTACTTAAATATATTTTTTTGTGGCGACTCTGTACCCTAAGCCAAGTAACAGTTAAAAATATAGTTGGATATCCTCTGATATATAAGGATTACCCATATAGCAAGCAACATTTAGGAAAGAAATGAAAGTAGTTTAAGAAAATGTTCCCAGGCAATGAATCTGAAGTAGTAAAAAATGCAAATTAAAAAGTCTACGTGAAATCCATCTTTTGAAATCTTGCATGTCCCACATCTCTGGCCTTCATTCTCCCATTTCACTCACTCAAGGTAAATGTTAAAAAAAAAAAAAAAAAAAAAAAAAAATAAAAAACACCCCCCA
>VXBU01009289.1:389838-418934 GCA_013400315.1 Bombycilla garrulus | reverse complement strand
CCCCCCCCAAATCACACAACCCTCATTACCACCACAGCTGGACTTTGCTCTTGGAGTTGTTACAATTTTTGGAATGCAACAGCTTGGCAACACTGAAGAAAAACCGTTTGAAGTTGTAGGGAATCAAGACAAACTGGATAATCTGTAAAAAAAGTCTGCTACACTTGCAACTAGGAGACAAATGTGCCTGCTTCAGCTGTGGGAGGATTGAAGATAATCAAATTGTTCTGTTGGAACTTCACTACAGGTGTTCTGCTCTACTGCACTCGTAATTGCCCCATCTCTCCCCTGGCTGCCCAACGCTCAGGTGATGTCCTTGGCACCCCATCTTCACTCCTGGATGCATTTGCAGCTTTCTGGCCCTCCCAAGCAAAGAGGTGGTGGCTGCTTCATGGGCAAGAGGGAACCAGGCACCACAGAGAGGGGAGTCTGGAGCCACTAGCAGAATAATGATGAAATACTGGGAGTGAGGTGCAGTTTCTATGAGCATGTTGTGGACATATCAGCATGCCTGAATCTGTCAGGAATAGATATTCCCAATATCTAACCCCACTTGGTTCAGTGAAGGGAAGAACTGCATTGTGACAGGATGCAGGTATCTCGCTCAGAGGAAATGTGAGGATCTGTCCCTCACCTAAGCACTGGACATGGGACATACCCCAGCCACAGCAGCTCCTTCTGTGTAATACTGCACCAGCTGCTGCTGCTTTCTGTCATGGTATTTTGCTGCTGAAATCATCTAGTTGGCGAAGATTACAATCTAAATCATATTTGAACAGAATCTACAAACTGAAGAGATAGTTAAAGGGACATTTTAAATTATACCTGTAGTAGGCATGGAAAGAAGTCTATGAACCCCTTGTCTTTGGATTTTATCTGAAATAAAAGTCTACTCTTGGGAGGAATCTGATTGTTACTTCCTAATCTTGCAGGACATTTTAAAGGAGATTTAAAGTGCACAAATAAGATAAGATACAATTAATAGATAAAAAATTCCTATTAAAATATTCCTTCTTAACTGATGTGCTTAATAAAAACAAGAAGAAAAATATAACATTACCTATGTATTGAAATCACTGAATGACTGTGTACAAAAAAACCCTACAGTTATTGTTTGGCAATACTTATCTTTTATTTATTTCCTTGTTTTGTTTCTTAGTTTTCTTTGTTTGGCTGGTTGGTTTTAGCTGGGGTTTTGGATTGTTTTTAATTTTTAATCCTGATGAATAAGACTGATTTACTCAGAACTGATTTCCTAATGGTAGAAGGACACACAGGACAGGGAGTCCCTAAGAAAGCTTTTTTAACACTACTACTGTGCCAAACTGCAAGATGGTATCGGTGTATAGATAAATGTCCCTTTGGGGACAAGGGTGAAAACTCATTTTAACTTGTGACCCACACCAGATTTGAATTCAAGCTGGTACCTGAACATACTGAGCTGGTAGAGCTCCTAATTCTGCCCCACTCTCCTCAGAGCAGCTAATTTCAGCCATATCAGTGAGGTCTTGTCTTTTAAGCCTCAGTTGGGCCTGCAATAACTCCTAACTGATCTAAAGCTTTCTGCTGCATAAGATATGTCCAGACCTTTCACATGACATTTTCTTCACATCCTTTCATGTAAGATTTCCCGGCATAAGGAAATGGTTGAATAAACGTTTCACTGTGAAATGAGTGGGAGAGTAAGCAGCCAAAGTGGGAAATGAAAAATGAACTGAGCCATCAACATTCACACATAACTTACTCAAAGAAAATTACAACATCTCTAGTCTAGAATACTACTCCTGTGATAGCTGTCACTCAGCAGGTATCAGTTACATTAAGGTGGCTCTCCCCTCCTCAGAGTAGCAATTATCTGTTAATGTCTTAATGAAATACATCTCCAGCATTCCTGCTCAGACTCAAAGTATAATTACCAATAACTATATTAATACACTGGCTCCAATGTAAACATGTAAGAACTATCCAAGCAGTGCATTTCAGTGCAATACTTTCATCATCACTAGACCTATGAGCTTCTTTTTGCTTAAACTTTTTCGTTTAGATCACAAGATTTTGCTGGGGTTGACAAAGACAGAAAGTCTTAATTTGCTCACAGAAACTAGCAGAACTGTTAATGTGTTTAGCTCCTACAACCAAATTTTTTTGC
The DNA here is from genome assembly GCA_013400315.1 of Bombycilla garrulus. NCBI lineage: Eukaryota > Metazoa > Chordata > Aves > Passeriformes > Bombycillidae > Bombycilla > Bombycilla garrulus. The sequence continues at coordinate 416,785 of VXBU01009289.1, read as the reverse complement.
AAATGTATCTTACTCCTCTTTTCTTATGGGCATGAAGACAGACATAAACCTACAGGGTGAGATAGTGACAAAGAATGCATATTCAAACACAGTGTCTGTTCATAATTTTGTTCATATTTAAACACAATTTAAATGGCATGCATTATGTATTTTTAAGGAGATATTTTTCCTACAAATAGCAAATTCTGCAATCCCAAGAAGCTCGGCACAGCTGCACATAGCTCAAGCCAGTACACATTTCAGATGAAGCTCTCTATACAAAATGCAGCCCCATTAAGCAAACTCACTAGAGAACAGCCCTGAAAGCCATTCATTATACATTAGGTGGTGTATACAAGGAAAATAAAACAGGTTTTATAATTTAACATCTACTTAGTGTTTAAAAATGCATGCTCCATGTTTGGTCAGTTTAAATGGCATTCAGACTCAATACATTAAGTCACATGCAGTACTTTTGGTGACTCTCAACGTCAAAACACAAAAGAAATGTTGTTCACCAGTTGTGTTTAGAAGAACCTTGAGAGCTTTTATAGAGTGGATAGCTCCCAATAAACTTAATCTCTACCTCAGTAAAGTATATTTAAGATACTGGAAGTATTGCAGCACATTAAAGTTTCACAAGTTATTTACATCACCAACATGACCTAAATTTTTCAGTAAGTCATAGAAACTACATTGCACTTTCTTAATGAATTTGAATGCATTTTCTTGTTTCCAATTCATTCTCATTGCTTTAAATTGATGATGATAGGCCGACCGTCCTACATGAGACTCCTGCAGCTTGAATAATCCAGTATAGAGTACAAAATATGATCAGCTGCCAAAGTAATTCACTGATTATCATGGAAGATCACTGATCAGTAAGACAGGTAAGAACGTACAGCTTCAGTGGAAGGGTTGTCAGAATTGAAAAATATTAGATTATAATTTGAAACATTACATGCACACAGAATAAACTGCGAATTCTGTCAGAAATCTCATTACACGAGTGCAGATCTGTCAGGGTATCTGCTGAATGATGAATTTATTTGCAACTGAAGGAGCACCTGATTCAGCATGCCAACAAATCCTGCAATCCTTGCTCTACAACGGTGTGAATGTTTTAGAGGTGTTTCACACTTGGGATGTTCAACGCCTGTAGTTTTTGTGGTTTGTAGCACTTAATATGCTGTTCCTCTAGCTTTTAACTTTTTTGCAAATGTATCTTATCCCAAACCTTGCCAGCTTCCAATTTGCAGCTGAAGTCAAGTATTGCATCTAAATCTCTCTCCATTAGAAGTGTCTTTCTTTAATATTGTTGTAGAATCTAAGTTGTGTCTTGTTTGTAAAGCACATTTTGCTTTCATATGTACGTGCATCTGATGTTATCTTCAATGGCATTGATATTTTTAATCTTAAAGTCATGAATGAGAATAGAAACTTGAGGGGTTTTTATCTTATTATTATTTTCATTAATATAACAATTCATAAGTCTGAAATGAAAATATCTATTTACTGCAGTAATTTGAAACCAGACATTAGCATGCATAATATGGTTTGAACTAATCGACCTAAGAGGCCAGTTGTTCCATGACATTACAGAGGCCTCTTCTTTCAGGGAAGCAGATTATAATTGATGTTGACACTATATTTTAATAGTTTTCATAGGAAAGTTGAGCTAGAAAAATAAGGTTAACTAAAATACAGTTAAATTTACCAAACATCTTTAAGATTTTAAGTTTTAAAACTCCAATGAAGCTGGGTGTCATTACATAGTATGGAATACTGGATAAAATAAATTGCTAAAAAGGAACCTTCTAGAGGAAAAAAAAAACAACAAGAAAAAATAAAATTATAAATAATACTAGTGAAAAATTTAGTTAAAATCTTCAGAAAAACACCTTTTTCATCACAAGTCAATCTCCTTTAGACTTCATCCAGCATATGGTGGGTGAAGAATAGAAGGTAGGACTGGTGCAGGTGGGAAGAACTGAAGACATATTTTCTGTATTTGCACAGGTGTCAAGATACTAAACACTATTTTATATTGAGGAAACTGTTGACATGAAAAATGTGTGGACTACGAAGACAATACTGGTTACTTCAGAATGCCATTTATAGTTATAACACTTGATGCTATTGAGATAGCCCAATTTATTAAGCTTATCTACAGCACCATTGAAATATGCAAATCTTGAAAGAGAAACTCAAAATCTACCAAATTGATGCTTCACTTAGAAGCTTGGGAAGGAAAGGAGAGAAAAATTACAGGAAAAAAAAGCCAAACGTTCAGAGAACAACCAAGAACAGAGCAAAAATTAGAGCTCTGTTCAGTTCTATTTCTGCATGTTATCTACAAAATACCATCTTGTATAGCTTTATTGCACTTAAAGCTTCCCTTTTCTCCACACACTTGCCCAGCTCCAATCCCACACTGATTTCCTTTGATTACAGTGTTCTTGTTGGGATGAAAAAAACCTAAAGATTTAAATAACAGAAACACAGGATCTGTCAATTGATTACTGAATTCAAAGTAGTATAGCTAAAATTTCATCCCCATGACATTTGATTGTCCTATTATCATGGTATGTGCTTCAGAAACCTGATGCAGAGCAGCAGAAATCACTTTATTTATAAACAGTATAAAGCACTGAACAGCGTGAGAGTTAGCAGATTGACACACAGAATCAGAGTGAATGTGACAGCTCTGCATCAAAAGTTCAGATATCACAGAGGGTAAATTAAAGGTTTTTCTGTACCAAAGAACAAACCTCAGAAAATACTTTGGCTGTCATTGAGCTTAATATCAGGTTATGGAAAAGCTGACCAAGATCTGTGACAGAAAGGTTTTGTGAAACTTTTGTTTGTTACTAAACACCAGGGTTTATATTTTACCTATATTTTTCACATCAAATCCAGAAATTGAATTGAACAATAGCTTTCAGTGAGCTTTGAGAAATTACAGCAGATGCTTGTTTTCCTACCAAATTTTTGCTTGAAGCCTAAATTTGAGACATTGTCATGAAAGGTACTTAGGCATTTTTAAATCTTGTTTTTGGGGTTGTTTTGGGAAGTAAAAAGAATTTAGTAGCTTCCGATTATGTTGCCCATTCATTCAAAGCACAATTTGCATAGCTGAAACTTCTCACTTAAATGCAAGAGGTTTCCCACAAGTGTGTGTATTGTGGGGGGAAGGAGAAGGGGACAATTTTTGGTTTGCAAAGGGTTGCTTCTTTCCTACATCTCATCACCTTGCTTCCTTCTGGAAAAGCCAGGAGAGGATGTTGTTAACATCAATGTTGTTATTTCCTTTTGAAGTCACTCAATCATTGATTCTTAGCCAAACAAGCTCCCTGACTCTCAGTGTGGTCACATGAATCCTCAAACCAATGCTCTGGGCACAGAGATGGGATTGTGACTGAAGAGGACAACGTGGGCAAGCTCAGTACCTCAGTAAGTGCAGGCCAAGACAATGGGACAAGGCTCAAAGCCTAAATTTAAAGTTGGCCCTGCTTCCAGTCAAGTACGGAGGTTAGTGAGCTGCAAATGTATTTTCGAGCCCTCAGTTGCCACAGGGTAGTGCCCTCTGACTCATGCAGACTTCCCTGTTTGTTCTCCTGGGCAGACTCAAGGCATTTCCACCTCTGATACCTTTCCCCTTCTCCTTTCACCACTCATTTCTCTTTTTTCCTGATTCACTTCACCACACATGGAACATCGTTCTGCCCTCCTACTCAGGCACGCTGTAAGACAGACAGCATCTCCTTTTGAACAATCTCTGGATAAGGTATTGGAGCACATGATGCTACAAAAATTATCTGTTAACAGCTGAAACGTTACAGAAATGTGAAAGACAACAAAGAAGGTTTAAAGCATGGCTTCCATTTCTGGCTACTAGAAGTAGATTCAAGAGAGAAAAGAAGACAGCCACAGGACACTGCTGTTGCAGTCAACTAGTTCTGAAATAGCTTCAGCACACTTTAAAACAGACACTATTAAGAGTAAGTGAAGGTAGAAGGAGCCTCTGACTAAAGACTGAAGAGATAAACATGGGGTTTAATCTTAATCTAGAAGGACTCTGATAAAAAAAGGTGTATGGGAAAAAAATTAATCTTTATGAAAATAATACATTTCCCACTCTAGTATCACTAGAGATGAGCAACCTATACTATGGCAAACATGACAAAATCCCAGAGCAAAAAGGAGAAGCAAAAGGACTTGCAGAGGTTAGCACTGGAGTTAGAACAAGACAAAAAGCTGCACAGAACATCAAATTATATGGAAGATTCACAAAACAAGAATATACACATGACTTAAAAATAAAATAATAAAGATGCTTCATGATTTCCCAAGCAAGTGCAAACATTAGCAGAGTATAAACAGCATGAACAGGACTGGAAACAGCATTATTACCATACTGGAAGGAATGAACGACATAGCACCACAAAGTGAATGGGCTATCTATTTTAAAGAAGGCAGAATGTTAACTTCAAATTGGACACAGATGAACAATCTGATGTTATCAAGACACAGTAATTGTTACTTTTGAAAGAAAAGCTGCAGGAAATCAGATGAAATTCAAATGCTGTAATATTTTGTTTCCAACGGAAGAGGTTTATGAAATAAATGAACAGAAAAACAAGGGAAATTATACAATTTATATACAGCATTACCAAAGAGGAGGAGAAATATCTCAAATACATAAAAGATTCATCATGATCTGCGTTTCCTCACTGGGGAGCTCAAAACAGCTATGTGAGGAGTTTGAGGCTGTTCCTCAGGGAACATCCTGAGAGAGCATCTACTTCATGTTCCTCAGGCACAGAAAGCAGGTGAAGTTTTATTGTGTGGGACATGCCAGCTGAACTTTGGACATCTGAAACAAAACCAGGCAACAACCTTGTTACTGGAATCTGAACCACTGCACTGACCTTTTACCAATTCCCGACGTGGTTCAGCACTGCCTGTTTTGGCCCACAGAACTGGTCTCCAATTCATCAGGATTCCATCCACGATGAAACAGGGCTTCCAAGGATGCTCAAATACAAAGATAGTACAACCTTTTAACTACTCCATTTATCACACAAACCCATTTTACAATGCCATGTTTTTTAAACAAACCACAAAAATTCCATTATCAGATGCCACTCCACCTGAAGTGACAATGGATAGTAACCACCACTTGAAATTGAAGTACATATATCCCTTGGATAAGTACTATTTCTGTGCATTAATTTCTTTAATACTGAGTTTTTAAAAATAGTTAATAGGACTTTTATTTAAAGAAACATTCTTTTGCTCTCAAAAGTTTTATTTAACGATTTTGAATGTGTTTGGAATGCCAGTATCACCCAAAGAAGATGCAGTGAGGGAATAATTGACCTTGTAAGCTAAAAGCAGTCTTCCTTGGAACATTTAACTCATAGATGCAGTCAGTTACCATCAAGTAATACCTGCTTCATGGATTTTATTGCTCAGTTCCTTTGAAATGAACTAGATTTACTACCCAGGTTAAACCTATTTTGCCTGAAGTTCCAAAAGCATTTTAGCATAATGTTAGCAATATTAAAATTCTATCCAATTCAAGTGCTAAGCTTTAAAAACAAAGCCACTGACATCTGTGTTTCAAAGCAATCAGTATTTATGAATCTTGCAAGTATTTTTGTCCATAACCCTAAATTCATTCCTATGTATATTAGACTTATAGGATCAATAGCTAATTTTCACTTGTTGCATTTTAAGTGTACTGGACAAGTTGTCTTTATAACTCATAATTGGTGGGGAGAGTCTTTGATTTAAATCAGAAATCCTGGCAGAGTAACAGGGCACAGAAGCATGCCATGGTTTGTAACACGGTCACCAATACAGTCTCTGCAGAGAGTTTGCATTCAGTGCTGAGAAATCCCAGCTGATAAGTCATCCACCAAACTAAATGAGAATATTTGGAATATAAAGCCCATGGCTCACACATGGTGCCTGTGTCTAGTACTTGTTCAGCACAATTAAAAACCTCAAAATTCTTTTTTCTTCAAAGGAAACACAGACCAAGGCAGGCAGATTCACATGGTTTGACTTCAGAATAAATTACTTTTGCTCCTTCTCTATTTCAACTCATAGGTAACCCTTTTAACTTTCTTTTTCCTTAACCTTTTTCTAATTTTCTCATTTTCTTCCCCTCGACACTTTCTTTTTTAATTTGACAAAAAAAAGTAAATCCATACTAAATCTAGAAGAAACAGCCTTGACTGCACAGTAGAGACAATCAAACCAGCAACTGAATTAAGAAGGTACTGAACTTAATTGCTTATTACCAATACATAACAATTTGTATTAATGTAAGATCCCATTTTCATTGCAGCTAAAAAACAAAACCAAAAACTTAGGAAGATTCAGAGGAAGTAAAAGAAACTTTCTACACTTGCAGAGAATCAGTGTATGGAATTGCAAGCAGTCCAATATTTTTTCATTAACTCCTAATTAGATAGTTCTACAAAGAAGAATGAGTACTGTTGGATTACACATCCTACTGCAAGTCCCTAGACGCCTCCTGTATTGTTTATTTTCACAGAAGCAATAGGATTTAATTCTACAGTAATTACTTACCAATTTTCTTCCAGAACAGAAGCATATTACCTTTCCTACTAAACTGAAAATGGATTCTATCAAGTAGCTGCTGCCTTGAAAACTACTGATAAAAGAGTGAAGGGAAAGGTTGTATTTATCTTTGAAAGGTACTGAATCCAAAACAACTGTTGGATGGGAAAGACAGTGTTAAGAACTGAGAACACAGGCCTTTCTAGGATCATTATGAATCTTGTTCAATACTCACTGGACAGACTACAGTATGTATGTGCATCAATTTCCATTACATATGAGAAATTCTTTCAAAAACCCCAAGTCATTCATATTTTCTGACAAGTCTGAACATTAATCTTTCAATTGGCTTCTTCAGTTTCTAACTGTAGTGTACTCAACTGAAATCAACACCAAGTGTCTAGCAATGCTATTTATAAAAACAGCATTCAAAGTTTTTCCCAGCACTGGACTACTGGTGGTGGTTGAAGATATCTTGTTATCAAACTTTCAAGGTTGACTTTTTTTCAACATGAGATTAGAATAGCAAAGCTCCAAACCTAAACTAGTGAACTAGTCTACAGAAGGGAATAAAACCTCAAAAGGAGTATGGGAGAAGCTAATGGATAAATGAAAGGCACTCAAATGACTCAGTGAAAACACTGCTTTAGAAGTGCAGTCTTGAAAAATGAGGGACCAGAACCCAGTTTTGTTACGAAGAGTCTATTTTTCTTAAAACTGTCAAAGATTTTGACTAGTTTTAGCCAGCTACCAATATTTTAAGTCACTATCAGTTTTAGCAGCCCTATTTTTGAAACATGTTTTCTGAAATTCTTTGAAAGAACTCAGCAAACAACATTTTCCCAACTAACAGTGCCTTTTATTAATTTAATTCTAAAATGTCAGTAGAACTGAAATTTAGATCTGAAAATTTCAATTAATACTTTCACTGAAGTTTATCTTGGTACACTTCATTTCAGCTTCCAGTGACTTTATGGTCATCTCATGAGAGGAGTGCAGTGAGACTGAAGTCATCTCTGGAGGCAGAGCCACCTCATTCTTCATGAACACAGCAAGTGCACTGTGTGCACTGCAGAGCACAGAAGCCTCTGCGCAGGGCACTGGAGATGGCTTCTGTGGGCTGAACAACCCACACCACACAGAAGGTGTACCCACACTCAGGGTGTGGGGATCTCCAGGTCAGCTTCCCTGGAAAGATCAGGATCCAGAATGCTGTGCCAGTACATCTGTCTGAGTGGCTTTGGGAACAGAATGGGATCTCACCCTACAGACTTGGAGCACAGCTAAGCTAGGTCATGACTGCTCCCACCTGGCCCATCAAATGTCTGAAGTGTTTTCAACCTAACTCTTTGGTACAATTTGTACACACAGGTCAACTTTTGCTTCTACTTATAAAAGATGAGCTGCCAAAACAGATAGTGAGTTTCAAGAAGATCTTGCTCATCACTTCAATACAGAATATGCTTAGAAAAGACAAGAAATTATGGTCTTAAAGACTTCACCCTCTCCTGAAATGCCCCCACGCTTTTCTCCATTTCTTTTCTTGTTCAGTATAGAGATGAGCCCTTTGAGACCATACAAGTCAATTCCACCTTTAATGAAGACTGGGCAGCAGTAACTTTCAATGAGGGCATAAAAATGAAGTGCTAATTATTAGGCAATACTCTTGTCAATAGTTAATAGTTATAATGTAAATTTAAAACACTGCATAAAGAAAATTTATGACAAACAAATATGACAAACATTTTATCAACATGGATAACGAAAATCTGTTGCTGGTACTGCCCACTGCAACCATTGCTATTTTGAGCACTACTTACACTAAAAATAATCTAAATCTTGCAACAGAACTACTTCAGAGCCTTCATATGCCGTAGTCTATAGTAAAAACTACAAATCATCATCATCATAGCTAAGCTAAACACATTGTAAAAGTGATAGTTCAAATGTTCCAGATCCTTGCAATTTCTGAGGAGTATTAGCGCAGCAGAGCATTACAGGAGCAACAGTCTCAAGCATGTAATGGGCAACAGAAGTTATTATTAAAATGAAATATGCCAGGAATTGTATTAATTCTTTTTGTTGTCTACATTCTCAGTTGCAGCAGCAATAGAAGATTTGGAATATTACTCTAACCATAAAGAAATAAGACAAAATGCCTTTAAGCAAAATGCCTTTAAGCTTCAACATTTTTAAAATCTCACTGTAAGCTTTCTTCCCACCAAAGATGTGATTCAACCTTCCTCTGCTTTATGCTGTTTCCATTATATCTAAGTGTGATCCCCACGGTTCAGCTAGTGGTACACAGCTTCTTCATTTACCAAGGCATTTTTAGTCTTTCACATAGATGGCAAACGAACACAAGCTAAAGCAGGGATGGCACTGTTAAACTGATCCTTTCCTGCCATCTAGGGGACACAAAGTGGTGTGCAGCTGGAAGAATGTCTTCTGTTACACTCAGGAAAACTTTCTGTATGAAATATGTATCTCTACCCAGCAGAACAAAAATCAGCTGAAGAGCAGCACACCTAGCAAGAAACAAACCTAACATACAGCCATATTCTCCTGCCTGCAAGGTGGGCACACACACTGTGTGGACAGCATGCAGCTTTTCTAGTGCATCATCCCCTAAGAAACAAAATACAGAATCACTCAATGTTTAAAGATCATCAAGGTAATTTTCGAAGAACTTAAAAGGTTGTTCCAAGATGCCAGTTTCTATTGCTAGTGTTGGCATCATGGCAGGTTTCTCATCCTGCTCTCCTCACTGTTGCGTTCTGGGCTCCTTCACAAGGCAGACTCTACAAAAGGAAAGAGCAAACTCAGCTAAATGCTAAGCATAGTCAAATGCACACACAAAGATCCATACAAGTTTTTTCCCAGTCCTTTGTTTGGATTTGTTTTGTTCTTACTGTGAAAGGGAACAGTCCACTAAAACAAACATCCTTCACTAAAACAAACAAAGACCCATGCTTCCCATGGCTGAAGCGACGTGACAGTCTCTTTAGGACTAAAGCTGGAGTTTCTCGGAGATGAAAGGAAGCAGGTGTCCAGCCAAGATGTTCTGTGAACTGGCTACAGCTGCACATGAAATAGGCACCCATTCTGCCCCAGAGAACAGACTGGAGATGAAATCAAAGTGACAAGGCTACACTGCTGCGATACCTCTTCACCACAGAGTACTCAAAAACAAAAACCCCATCCAACTTCAAAGAACAACTCAATTTTATTTTGCTGACAAATATTTTGAGCAGCTGTGCCCAAGTCCTCTTCACCTTAGTGCAGTGTGTTTAAAGAGCTGGAAAGAATCCCTGCTTTGAGCATACTGAACCTCTTTGCCACCTATACAAAAAGTAAAAAAACATAAACAAAAAAAGCCATTTGCCAACCCATTTACAGCAGTACAACATAAATATGCATAGGACACCATAATTTCTTGAACTTAAGGTGATTAACATAGTTTTTTGTGAACAACGTATTAAACACAGAATACTTTCAAAGTGCAGAACCACCTGCAAGATATTTACCACATTCAAATAAGCAAACATAATGTAGTATTTGGCAATGCAAACACACACACAGTACTCTAAGGCAACCCTTAAAAAATATTTTGATCAAATCACTTTTAGTTTAATAGGCTTTGAAGTTATTAAAAACAGGCCCCCAAAATTCCATACCAAGATATTTTGCCCCAAAAATAATAACAGTAAAAAAAAAAAAAAATCACAGCAATAGTGCTGTGAACAAACCAATATTATCAATGGAAAACTGTGGCAGAAAATTAAGTTGCTAGGTGATAAAAATCATAGCATTTGTCAGGAATGTTTCATTTTGTGAAGATACTCAAAGGTGCTAAGTGCTAAGAAATTAAAAGAAAACATCCATTATTCTGATATTCTAATGTCTACAACCAGACCATTTCCTCCTAGTCAAAGTTGTATGTATTACTTCAGGTAAGACTGGATTTAGTAATCAAACTGAGGATTTACAAATGGTTTTAGCTAGAAAACATTTAATACAGAATCATACCTTTTTTAAAAAATCAACCAAAGGTCTATACATCCAGCTAGTGCTCTTTGTAAGTATTCAGGACCACATTTTGAACGACATAATTCCAGATTGCCATTAAGATTTATTTTCAGGTTTATTTTTAAGTCACCAAACAAGAAACATCATTCATACTATCATTTTATTTTCTTCCTTTATAATTTGCTTCCCTAAGAGCGAAACAAATCTTATTTTCACACATTTAAACAGCTGAACATCAAAGCAAGCAGCTTTAATATCAGATTTTAACCTTGCCCTGCATTCATCTTTTTTCTTTATGCACTAGTTTTCACTGATTTTAATTATTTTCTGAACATTTTGACTTGACACTCAATATAGTCATAAATGAGACTTTTGCTAACTGGCAATAACACACAACTTCATTCAACCAATCACTGTTTCCACATGTATTCAAAGTCTTTCCAACACTTATGATAACATTTCTGCTGATACTCCAAAAATTTCATTAAGTTTTATTTAAATAAAATGAAAACCAATTGAAATTTACAAAGCTTAAAATTTTATTAAAGAAAACTCGGTGTGCTTAAATTTTCAAAACAAGATTTAACAAAAAACATTTTGTCATCAAAGGCCTACAGTCAGTTTGCAAAATGCTTCTGGTAACCAAACTCCATGTGGCTTTTAGGCATGCAGAAGTGCAGAATGGTACTTCTGGAAAACCTGCCAAGCATTTAGGTATGCTGGGTACCTGACTGCTGCTGGGACTTGGCTAGGAATTGGATTGCCACTGCTGGTTTGGATTTGTCAGGTTTTCTTTAATCCTCATGTGGGTTTTTTTGGGGCGATTGGTGGTTAGGTTTATTTGATGCCTAATGTTCTCAATTAACTCCGTATCTTTAGAATCTCTTTAGATTTAACTCAATTCCCTTCAAATTGAATTAACAGCTACTGGGTCCACTCTTTCACCTGTTTTTCAAATTTCAGGTGAAGGAACCTAACTCAAACACTGCCAAAAGTTCTCTGCTTGTGCAAATAAGACCAAAAATAAAAATGAAGGCAAAATAATTTTTCTGTAACAGAATCTGGTAGTAGGTAAAGAAACACCAAGTTTAACTTCACTCTGAAGTCTACAGACACAGCACCATGGTTTTGTTTTGTTTATAAATCTGGCTTCCCTTTTGATTTTGTGCTCATTTAGAAAACAGCACTCTCACCAAAAGGTGAGGAAGGCTCATGTACACAGAATTTAAAATTTAACAGAATACAGCAAGTCTAGACATAACACTGGCTGCTGTGATTCCAAATTTAATTACCCATTTATCTTTGAAAAGGTATTCCAGTTCTACATGACTACACCAGCCCTTAGTAATAATATTTTCATGCATTGTACAGAGATCTATCTTCAAGTAGAAGAATATAAGAATGTCCTAGAACTACATACCAGAGAAACTGAGACTGAAACAGATTTCTTTTAAGGCAGAAGTTCCATTGTATATCAGACTGAAAGCCACCACAATATCAACTATAACTAGTTCATTAGGCATTTAAAAATTTGCATTCATAACTATTAGTTCTCGTGCTGACTAGAACTCTACTAATGTTCCAGGAAGTCCAGCTGGAGATACGGTTATCCTCTGAGGTTAAAGCTATGGCAGAGCGAAGTTGACCTAAACACTACTTTTAATTGTTAAATAAAATGTGCTCATTTATGTTAGTAAGTTATACAACTATTTAGAAATATATCTGACAAAACAGATTTTAAAAAGCTATCACTGAAAAAGTTGGAATTCATATTCAGAGGAATTTCAATGCTTAAAAACAGATTCACGCATGTTCATCCAGTTGAAGATTAGTGTATTAAAAAAAAGTTAAGAAAATACTTTTGTGTTTCAGTTCAACTGCGCTTGATTCAAGCACAGCTTAGAGGTTGGCTGATATAAATTAAACATTGGTCACTGCCTCAGCAGCCAGAAGTACAGAAAAATGTACAAGTTCACAGGATAAATAGAACTATCTTCTTTTGGAGGAATAAAAAACAAAAAGAAAAAAAGGAAAAGAAAAAAAGAATAAAACCAAAAAAGCTATCTCACTCCAATACGGGAGGTCATCCACTCCAAGCCTTGGCATAATCTGAAAGATAAGAGATGTTATAATTGGTTCAAGTTCTATTCCAGCATCCTGAAGGTATTTTCTACTTGTTTTTATGTGTAAAAACAGCTATTTAAAATAAATAAAATCAACTGGAAATAGGACTGAAAGTTGAACAGATTAAACAGTGTTTTAAACTAAAGTCTACTTAGGCTTTAGCCACATGAAAATGGTCAAGCATTCTATTTTACTGAAGCTTGGCAGTACTTCAATATTTTTTTCCTTGTAAAGCTGAAAGACACTATCCTTAAATGCTTACTCACAAGTACATGGAAACAAAAATGTTTTTCTACAGAAAGCTAGACCTTTAAGTACTAATACTAAAAGATAAAGAGCAGGTTATCCAGACGGAATTGTTTCATGAAAAGACAGTATATCAGGAATTCTAAAATTACATTACAAAACTGAAAGTGTGTTCATATTGAATACTAAGACTGCATGGGACCTAATCTGCTCCCTAACTCAATTTGCATCTCCATTTAAAAGTCTTCCATTTCAGAAAATAGAGTTTCCTTTGATTTTCTAGGGATCTAGTTGTATCCCTTTGAGCTTTACCTTTGTACAGCATATCAGGGTGGAGCTATCTGAGAATGCTAGCTTCAGTCACACCAGGTTGATCTCCCCAGATTCTTGTCAGATCTTCCCAAGGAAGACTCAGCTCAGCAATCTAACTCTGGGAATGTTTCTTCTAAGTTGATCTCACTACTGTCATAGTTTAAAGTATTCTAAATATTCTTTTTTTTTGTTTTACAATATGAAAGAAGCAGCCTAGGACAGCCACTGTTTCTAAACTAAACCTAATATTTATTATTACTTTCCTTCAAATATAAACTTGGTTAAATATCTTAGTACATAAACTGTGTATTCTAAAGTGACTTTTGCAAAATTGGTAGAAGGAAAGTAGAGTTAACTCTTACAACAAAACAATATAATCATCGCATTAAAAAAGCCCCACTTGGTTCTCACCAATATGTTCCATCCTAAGGAAGTTAATGACACCCTTCACTCTACTAGACATCTCCATGACATCAGACAATACTTCATGCTAGAAAGTGAGTTAGATGCTCTCCCTTCCCAAATACTCAGCTGAAGTCACTATTTTTGATGTCACAAGACAACAGTATTGTAAAGGTTGTACAACACAGCTGAAAAAAACAATTCCTAAAATCACACATTACAAGACTGCTTTAAAACTCAAGATGAAAAGTTAGTACACTTCAAACCATACAAGTATGACATTATCCAACTTGTTAGAAGTTATCAAAAAATGTTTTTGTTATTTACAGACTAAGGATCTAAGGCTAGCCCAGCATTCCACTTTAGTAATTGTTAGCATAAGGTATGCAGATTTCAAAATTAGCTACATTAGCCAGATAGAAAAAAAAGTTTAATATTTTTAAAATTTTTTAATAACGGATCTATGTAACTTTTCATCAAAACTATATTTCCATGCTAATCAAAAAAGCCAACCAACCAAAAAAAACCCCGAAACACCTCAACCTCCCAGCTTAGAAGCTTCCTGTAGTTTAGAATATGAAGGAGGAGAAAAGTAGCTGATTTCTTTAAATACAGAAACACATAAAAGAGTAAGAGAGTAGCACAGAGGGAGTAGACAGCTATGTCAACAGCTACATACTTAGGCGGAGAGGTGATGTTTCATTTTTTGTTTGGGGTTTTTAACAACAAATGTAAGACTTTCATATGAATTTGGAGTTTGAGCTATGAAAAAAACCCACAAGGTTCAATTACGAAGACAAAAAATTCGAAATGTCCATGTGACCGCAAAGTTCAGAAAATATGAACTTTCAGAAAATCCACTTTGGTGACAGCAGGCTTCTCAATCAGTATTCTCATCTACCAGGAACTGCCATAGGAAGCAGTAAGCACTTACCCCTCTCCTGTCAAAGCACAGCAGGACTGAATGTGCCACGGGTGATCCTTGATGGAGCTTAGGGTGAGGTACGCAGATATCTCAGCAGCCGTCATGCAGCCTTTCATGTCCTGCTTGTTCGCAAAGATGAGAACCGCAGCCTTCCGTAAATCCTAGAAATGATTTACAGGACTCATAACAGTTATTATACAGAACTAAAAGGCTGCTGTGCTAACTTCATTTGTTAAAGGAACTGTATCCAAGCTAATCTACAATTACACTGGAGCACGGAGTTTTAACCATCCTACTAAATATCTGTTACAGCAAGACTGAAAAAACTAATTTATTCAGAAGTGTTCACCACCACACAGAATCAAATTGTAATATATTTTATGAGTATCCCATTGGTGTTGATCACATGTTCATAAATAACTAATGAAAGTCTGGTCAAAATACATTTTATAATGCTCCAAACCATTCAGCCAGTGGAATTCTTTCTGGTTAAACATTCCAAGTCCTATAATAAATACTATGCAAATGGAAAAGCCTGCTAGATATCAGTCCCTTGAAATTGCTTTCAACTTCATTAAAGAAGTTCTGTACTGATTAAAGCAGCAACAATTTAAGAAAGCTTTCTGAATTCCTGTAAGTTTAACCCTAGTGTTCAAAAAACGGAGCTCTGATCATGCTGCATCAGCTTTAATAACCAATTAAGATTATTTGTAGCATTCCAAACAGCAGTGATACAAGAACTGGAATGTATGGCTTTAGAAGTGAAGAAGGGTAAACAATTCTAATACTCAGGAAGCTGACAGTTGCAACTATAAGTGTTCAATACATTTCACTGCATATTAAATTTCCACCAAGAGAAAAAAACCTGAAAACAACAAAGCTTTATGATCTACTGCTGAAAATTCAACCCTACAAGTAGTCCAGTCTAGGGCTACCAATTGATTTCAAGAGATGGTAGATCACAATTTCTTATGAGTTTGAGATTGGAAACTAAAAAACTACATGGGAAAACTTCAGCACAAAAAGTAACTTTTCCACCTTTTTTGGTAATGAATTTACTCCTTACTATTAGACCCAAACTACAATTAATATTAAGCTGCCAGGCAAAAACTCACTTATGTGAAACACAAGTCTCTCAAGAGAAATGAACTCAACAGGATTACTTGCACTGTATTAAATCCTTTTCTTTCAAAAATGAAGAAAAATATTTAGATTTAAAACAACCTTAACTCAGCTTCAGAGTGATCACAAAAGGTTTTAATATACTTTACCTAAGCCAAAGTAGATGTTAATACAGGATGTTTCAGTGAGTTGACCCAATGCTGAACAGTCCCCAGAACAACATATAATAAAAATACAAACAAATAATTCTGAAGGAAAGTGAACTGAAATTAATTTTCCCATAGTATGATATATGCTTCTTAATTTTAAGGAACAGGATTAAAACAAACAAAAATAGTAAGCAATTCCATTCCTCTAAAATAAAAATTAAAATAAAAAGTTTCTTGAAATTTTAGCCATTTAACTGAAATAGTCAGTGGTAAAGGACAATAATACCAATTACATTAATATGAAGCATATATTTCACAAGTTCAACATTTGCAAAGTAAAGACTGATTTGATTACAATCAAGCAAGTCCTATTAGAAGGGTGCTTCATAATAATTTTTCTGCTTATTTTTAACTTACATGTTCTTAAAATGTGATCAGCATGAATGCACACTGGATCTCAAATTTTTTTTTCTGACGGTATTTTTGTTAACATAGGAAGCATGAAAAGTTATTTCACTGTTCTCAACAAAACTATTATCCCAACTCCACACCATACCTCATGAGCCAGCATTCTATAAAGTTCTTCTTTTGTAATAGAAAGTCGCTCTCTATCAATGCTGTCAACAACCAGAATGATGAACTAGGGAAAAACACCAATAGTACAGTATGTAAATAAAAACTACAAATTACAGAAAGCACATTTTCAAGAGACCACTACCACAAGTCTTCCTACAGAAGAGACATACACTTTCAGAGGACAGTAGAAAAGAGAAAAAAATGAAGAGGAGAAAAGAGACAGTAGCAAAAAAGGAGAACTAGAAATCACTGCTGTAATTCTCCAACATATTCTCCAAACCACTTTGCCTTATAAAATTAAAGGAATTCATTAGCCATTGAAAATGACCACATAGTATGAAAGTATGAAAACCTAAGTCAATTTAATGGTGCTATGACTTTGAGATGCCTAGCAGATAAGGAGGAACAGTATTGGAATTATTCATATGAGGGAGGCTAGGATTAACAGAGTAAACAGATCTCTTTTCTTCCTCAACTGTTTCCAGCAGACAAAGCTTCTAAGTAAAGGGAAAATTCTTCTTTCCAAGTACTACAAAGCACTGGATTTCATGCTCTTGCCAGACAGAACATGAAGAACATCCCAAAAGTATCAGAAAAATAATATAAGCATCTCTAAATTCCAAAATCAAACATACCCAAGGGATAAATGCCAAGAAGTTATTGCTCTATACCAGATAATGCTGGCAGAAGTCTCTTTATCTTCATGTGTTTCTCAGATGTAGCTGCACTTTTCCAGATAAAATAAAAATTTAGTCTAAAATACTAGAGATGAAGGCTGAGATGTCATCATCAGGCTTACACTAGATCAAGGATGGATCTCATCTCATCTCTCTTCAAGAGTATAGGAAAAGATACAGAAAAAGGAAGAGATACAAAAGCTAATTTTACAGGAGGATGGAATACTTATATAATGAGTAATATCTACAAGAGGTCTCTACTTATAGTAGAAATGGTAAGAAATGAAGGCTAGAATATTTTACATCAATGTAGATGTCTCAAAAAGAGTCCTCAGTGATTATATGTGCATTTTTGTATTGATAACATCAATGCCTCAAAAAGGCTGTCAATAAAGAACAAACCCCACAAGTCAAGTGTTGCTGAATTCTACTCCAAGCTTTCCAGCAACAGCAGCTCTGCCAGTACCTCACAAGTAGTGCACAGCAAGTTTCCCTCTTCCTCTGTATAAAAGCTACAAGCTGATGAGCTTTTTAAATACTGCTGCCTAGGCTTAGAGACAGTTTCAATCCTTGTCCTTAATTATCATTATTTCAAAACCATTTCAGACTGAATGTACAAAGTCCAGTTGTCCACTGCAACAACACCTCAAAATTTTCTTTTTCATTTACTTAAAAAAGCAAGCAAAAAATCTGATCTAAAATGTTTTGCATTATAATTTGATTGCCTAGGAAAAATCTAACAGTTTATAGCATAGACCAAATAACATTACTGTAAAGTATACAGAAAAAGTATTTCAAATATTACCAGAAAAATGGCTGCATACCAGAGATACTTCACACTTCTTGAATTTATTCTTCCTCATTAAAATGTAAAAACAATACAGCTGCAATCTTTACAAAAGTCTAGAAATATTCCTAATAAATAAATATAATTTCAAACAAGCTTATTGGATTTGCAGTTTTCAAAGCATCTTCTCATACCTCTGTGTTTGAATAATAGGTATTCCACGATGACCGTAATGATTCTTGTCCTCCAATATCCCACATTAAGAAATGAGTGTTTTTCACCACTATTTCTTCTACATTGCTTCCTATGGTTGGAGAAGTATGAACCACTTCATTCATTAAGCTGAAGGAAACAATATCACACCATAAAGACCAGTCAGCAAAATCCACAAGGCTCGTTACAACTCAGTTATAACAAATTTTTGGAAGAAGTAAATACGTGTAACTGAGGCATATTAAAAAATTAGGCATATTTAAAAAAGATTATACATTTGAACTTCAGAAAGCAGTGACTGTAGACATGCTTAAAGAAATCAGCAATGAAAAATAAGCACATAAAAAGCATAACAAATGGATAAGCATCTGTGTTTTAGGAGAACTGTCTTTCTAAAGGACATTAACAGACACTTAAAATGCACTTGCTTTGAAGTAGGAGCTGCCATTCTAAAGATCCCTAAATACAAAACCACTAAACTGTGCAAAATATAAACAGGAATATAATTAATAATTAATATAAAATACTTAGTAACTAGATAGTAAATCCCAAAGGACTATTTGGTTACATAGCTGAAAATTTCTTAATTCCACTTTTAAGCTTGCTCAAAATGTTTATGAATAGGAAGTGTTTTTGGAAAGCATACTATGCTGGTTTGATAGCCAAATATAAGGATATTAATTTATCTACACCTCCTCCTTTTCCACAATTAACAATAGTAATTATGGTCCTGACAACACTCTTGAATTTATTATGTATATTCTTGTAATGCTGCCAAGATTTGGGCGCAACGATACCACTGAAAATGAGTAAGGTAGGACCTGGGCAAGCTGAAATTAAAATTTGTGATGAAGAATGCCTAAAAATAATGACACTGGAATTGAGAAACATTTGGAAACACTTTTGGATTTTTGCAGAGTGGCTAGAATTTCCATTAATTTAAAAACTGCATTCTTTTCTGCAGTTACTGGCAACAGGATTATTTCTATACAAACAAATTTAGACAGGCTTTCATGGGAAAAAACTTGCAGTTCACTTTGTGCTTGGATGTACAAATTTATTGTTCAATTTACAGTTCAGTTTTAAAGCATAGCAGTTCCTTCACTTATCCTTTAAATATTTACTCTACTTAGAGCAACTAATACCATTAATGTTAAAAGTGTGATCTAGAACCCTAGATTCCACCAGGTTACAAAGCTAAATTTTCAAAGATTAAACAGTGACAAATAATCAAATGCAAACAGAAAAACAACTAGTTCACATACTTACAACTGGTAAAGAATAGTAGTCTTTCCAGCATTATCAAGTCCCACTATGATTACTTTGTGCTCTGCATATATATATAAAAAAAATATTAGTGGAAACAGCAATAATTATAATTCTGTTTAATCACTCTTCCTTACCGAAGAAAGTAACTGCTCATTTCTCTTATTTCAATACCTTACACAGATTAGTGGTGACTTCAGGACAGAAAAAAAGTCAAAAAAAAGCCTCATCTTCTCTTGAGACTCCAGTCTCTGGAAAAATCAACATTGGACATCTCATAAAGGTATGGTTACTAATGATTACTTCATCTACAACACTTAGTTTTAGAAAAAACATAATCCATAGCAGTGTATCATGCTAAGAACACCAACAAATATCCAAGGACTGCAAAAGGTATTCCCCTAACATCCAAGGATCAATAATAACCATTTGTTAAGGTACCATCACTATTCACACAGTAAAACCTAAGAGGAAACTGTATTTTTAATAGGCCACAGATTCTAACTTTGCAACTTCTGAACTGAAAAGTCACAGAATGATAGAATGGTCAAGGCTGGAAGACACTTCTGGAGGTCATCTGGCCGAACCTCTGCTCAAACAGGCCCACAGAGCCAGTGGCCTAGGACCACGTCCAGGTGGGTTTTTAATATATCCAAGATGAAAACTCCAGAGCCTCCCTAGATAGCCTGGGTCATTACTCAGTCATCCCCACAGAGAAAATGTGTTTCCTGATGTTCAGAGGGAACTTCTGTGTTTCAGTTTGTGCCCACTGCCCGGTTTTCTCTCATACACAAGATGCTCCAGTCCCTGATCACCCTTGCAGCCCACCGCTGGCCTCTCCCCAGTATGTCCATGAGTCTCCCGTACTGGGGAGCCCAGAACTGGATGTGGTACTCCAGGTGAGACCTCATCAGTGCTGAGCACAAAGGAAAGATCATGTGAGCCAACCTGCTGTGAAGTCCAGCACACAAAATAGTGATCTTGCAACTGTGACAATACTGTTTTTTTCCAGGCACAGGAGAGACAAAACAGAAATCAACCAACCAAGCAAAACCAATCAAAAAAGTCCTCCAGAATTTATATGCTTCTCTGTAAGTAATGCCTGTTAGAATTTCAAATCCAGTAGCACAACCACTTAGAATGGAGGTTCTTCTCCCGCTTGTGTGAAGTTAAAACATACTGATCCAATTACTGACCAGAAAAAACAAACCACTTGAGAGTGAAGAATTTGCAAATGGATACATAAAAACTCTGTAAACAAGTTTACTTTTAAAAAAATAATATTTACAATTCTAGGGCACTTATTTCAAAGCAAATCATGGTTCACAGTTCAAATATTTCCTACAAATACCACATTTGATCTACAGGATCAAATAAATTACTAGATCAGAAGATCTATCATAAGTATCAAATTGATAGGTTTTTCCCCCAAAAGTGGGTGGTTTAAGGAAAAACTGAAGCATTTTGATTAAAAACCTATTTATATATAATAATCTAGGTCTTTTTATACTGAATATTATTGTAATAAAGCATTTTCTTGTTTGGAACCTTTTTTTTAAGTTTTGCTATGCAATAGGGTCATAACAGATGGTAAAATGTATTTCCTTGTGCCAGTTCCCCTACTACTGCATCCTGTCAACACATTCCAAGAAAAGAACATCTCCTGGCTGTAAATGTAGGAGCACTTCTAGCCCCACTAACAGCAGCATCAGTAATTAATAACCTTTTCCAATACACAAATAGTATGAAATCCTCTCTACTTTCAATGCAAATAAATCATGCCTAGTAGCTTGACCTGTCCATCTCTTCTTCAAATTTAGTTAAATTTAAAGAGCTTCCAAAGGTCAAATACAGAAATACCCTCCCACTGTTTTCAAACCAGACATGTTGTCAACTACTGCCATGAAAAAGATGATTCTACTTTTGCAGCATTCTGTTTCAGTTATTTTCAGGAAAGAAAATAAATTCCAGTCAGGCATGACACTGCTCTCTTATCTTAGGCGTGAATGATTGGAATACTGGATGATACAACACCACACTACTGTAAGTAATGAAGAAAAGCCTCCATTGAGATGGCTGCTTTTGAAAGCTGCTTCAAGTGTGAATGGTTCAACACTCACTGGGAAAAAAAGGCACAGCTTATCTGTGTTAGATCATAGTCAAATGGTGTTTCATACAGTGATTGAATAAGCACAAACAATAAACAGTCACACAGGTTAATTAATAGTGATCTTGGCATGAAAATAGTAAGATGAAATCATGGATATTTCATACAAGTAGCAGATTCCACAACTAGAGTAATGGAAGCTCTTCTATTACAAACATATTCAAAACTTGAATTTCTGTCTAGTTTGATGAAAATACAGAAAATTTACACATAGATGTGCACTAGAGAAGAAACATGTGAGCTTAAAAACTACCAAACTAGGACAGAACAGGATTTAGCACAACTACTTGCTTACAAGAGCAACTAGGAGAAGATAGATGCCACATTTAGGAGGAAGGACAGTTACTGGGTAAATCATAGGCAGTGATTTATTTGTGTTCTGTACTTACAGACCAACCCAAGTTTCTCCCTTTCATTGGCTGGTACTCAAACTCAGTTTAGGTTGTATTCATGAATATCTTCCCAGTCCACCATGTTCTTGGCAAAAGAAGAAGAAAATCCAAAATAACAAAGTTGAGAGAGCAAAAGAGAAGGGTCTTTATTAATCACATAGGAAGAGAGAGGGAAGACAGGGAAAGTAGAAGTGGGCTTATGCAGGGGGAAAAAGAAAAGACAGTATTAGACTACTCCTTAAAAGAGTACAATGACTTCTTGGTTCCATCAACCATTTCTAGCACACTCTTCAAAAAATTTGATATGTAATATTGTTAAAAAAAAATCTCTGGCAGTTTAGTATTACAAAAACACAGGACAGTGAAGATCATCTTCTAGCAGATGTTAGAAGAAAGACATAATATGCTCTTTTCTTCCCTTACTCATTTATATTTCTCTGTGATAAAAGGACCCAAAACTGAAGATTCAGTTCTCCCAACATGCCTTTTCCTCTATTTTGCAAAAGTTAAAAATAAAAATAATTCTAAACACTCTAATGATGGGATTTATTTCAATATTTGGAAGAAATGACTACTGAATGGGTACCGACAGCTTTCAGGCTGCGCAACAAAAATGCTCATCTGGTTCCAAAGAGCGACAGTCTTGGAGGCCCCAGAGTTAAAGACAGAAGTTTGCTAAAAGAAGGCAGGAGAAACAGCATAATTCTGGAGGTCAAAGAGATTTCAATACAAAGATTCACTCTGCACACTAAGATCTAACTTAGAGCCTTTTCTTAAGCACAGAAGAACTGCAAAAATACATTTTGTATCCCCAGACTTGATTATAAGTAGAGAAAGTCAGTAAGTTTTAGTAGTCAGTGGAACCAAAATGCATTTGGTTTACCAGATAATGATTGCTCCTAACCTGACTGGAAACTGCCAGTAAGCCAAAGTCAAAGAAATTGTGGAGTTACAGAAGTTCAATCATCTTGAATTAGAGCTTACTAGTATTTTTCTTAAAACAGTTTTTTAATAACTGTAGCAATTATTCAGAGCAACCTGTAAGATGCTGAATAATTACCATTCCAAATATAAGTAAACCCCAGATTTGTGAGCTTCTCAAAGAACTCTATATACCACATTAAAAAAAAAGGTATTGATAACTGTAATTTATCTTTATCAGGATTGCTGACATTCACTTCTATTTTTAACCCACAGTTTAATTTAGAGCAATTTTGGTAATATTGATGGAATGATAATTCAAGCAAATTTTACTCAGACATGTGTTAACACAGGCACTAACTTAACGGCTCCAACATCTATCCACACTACTGTATGTTGCTCAGAAGAATGTGCTACTTGACTACTGAATCATAGCTTCAGCAGGTCATTTTTGAAATCTGATTTTTTTTAAACTTCTAAAAGTAAGTTACTAATAAAAGTAAATTCAACTGAATTTACATAATTTTGTAACTAGATGTTAAATGGCTGCAGAACATGGTATTTTAAATGAAAACATACTTGAGTAATGGTTTTTGTCAATTTCAAAAAAAAAAAGAGAAAAACGCTCAGGAAGCCATTAGAAAGTCACCTAGAAAAATTACAGAAGTCTGTCTTAAAGCCATCTCTTTCTTTTATAAGTATCTTTATTTCAGTTCCCATCATTCAATCATTATTTGATTATGAGAATATACATTGAGAACTGAAAGACAGGCACACCTCATCCCCCATGCTCCCCTTGATGGAACACAGAAGGAACTTTCAAATCTTTGCTTAGTTTCACCTTTCATTTTGCCAGTCTCAAGTGCTGCAGACTATCACACAACTTGCACTAGCCAAGAGAACTGATACCATGATTCTCACACAGCGGACCCTATCTGCATCTTTGGAATACTCCCTCTGCACAGCCAAAATCAGTGTGTAAGTTACTGTGCTAGTCTGCTCAACAAGCACCTTCACAAGACAGCCTCTTCATTCTCCAAGGAATTATCAAGACTTGATATAACTAGAAGAACAACCAAGATCAACTGAGAAATTACTATGTTTTATTATTAGTAATGATATTATTTAGAGAAAATAGTTGTGTAGCTGGAGAATAATTTCCCATTATGTCAAAAATTTATGTTTGAAGCAAGTTTTCTAGAATGAAATTTCAATTTTGGCCATGAAAAGTAACCCACTTTATTTTCAGTGGTTACACAAGAAGAGGAGGTAAAAGTAACCCAACAAAAGAAAAAAACGAAACAAAAGACAAATCCAGCACTAAACCAAGATCAGGACACACCCTATAAGTCTCATATTAGGAGAAATGCCAAAGAGTAAACATTTCATGGTATTATCTCATCTATTTAACTCTGAGGCTAATTTTTCATTAACCATTTAAATACATGAATGTATTATGTGAGATTATATGAATGTGAGAATTTGATAGCGGAGAGGGCTACACTGTTTTCTGTGAGAAACTCCTAGAACCTTCTATGTTTATGCAGCCAGTGCCAGCCAAGGCCATCAGCAACAGGTGTAACGCCTCTGGGATAACACATTTAAGACAGGAAAACGTTATTGCACAGGTGTAATTATTGACAAAGAAAAGTGGAGTGAGAATGTGTGAGAGAAACAACTCTGCTGACTCCAAGGTCGGTGCAGAATAAAGGGAATGTGCTGCTGCAGGTGCCAGAGATCCACCCAGAGCCCATGGGGAGGCAGCTGTGCCCCTGCAGCCACACAGGTCCACGGAGGAGCAGAGATCCATGTGCAGCCCATGGAGCACCCCATGCTAGAGCAGGCAGATCCCAAAGGCAGCTGCGATCCCACTGGACACTCACGTTGGAGCAGGCTCCTGACAAGAACCTGCGGACCTGCCGAGAGGAGTACACTCTGAAACAGGTTTGCTGGCAGGTTTGTGACCTCGTGGAGGATCCACGCTGGAATGGCCCCTCCCTGAAGCACTGCGCCTTGTTAAATGGACTCATGCCGGAACAGTCGGTGAAGAATTGTAGACCTTGGGAAGAACACACATTGGAGAAGCCCATGGAGAACTGCCTCCCATGGGAGAGATCCTGCACTGGAACAGGGGATGCAGTGCCCTCCGTAAGGAAGAAAGAGTGGCAGAGACAACGTGTGATGAACTGACCACAGCCCCCATTCCCTGTTCCCTCCTGCAGGGAGGTGGCAGAGAAGCAAAAATAAAGCTAATCCTGGGAAAAAAGAGGGAGGAGTAGGGGGGCAGGTGTTCAGAAGCCTTGATTTTATTTCTCATCAACCTGTTCTGCTTGATAATGAATTTTATTAATTTCACAAATTGAGTCTGCTTTGTCCATGATGGAAAATGGTGAGTGATCTCTCACTATCTTTATATCAATTCAGAGCCTTCTGCTGTTTTCTTTCCCCATCCAGCCGAGGAGAAGAGTCATAGAGCTGCTTTGGTGGGCATCTGGCATCCAGCCAGGGTCATTCACAATTAAGAATAACTTTTCTTCCAGGAAATATTATACAATGACCAAGACAATGTGTTTTCCTGAAGATAGATATTGACATCATAAGCTACTAGAGGCAAATACTAAATGCCATCAGTTATCTCCTGATCAGTTCCCTACTTATACATCCCTTTGGAATACTTCACAGAAGGAGCTGCATATTGCACTACTTGATGAAAACAAAAAAAAAGGTGCTTAACATTTTTTGGAGATAGAGGAAACATTGAATCTTGCCAGGTAAGTTAAGAAATTAACAACAAATTCAGAAGACTCTGTTAGAAGACATCAGGAATGATCTGGTGGGATGATGTATGCGTGAGAAAAACAAATGATCTGGATCCCAATCCCATCCCATGAAAGACAGTTTGATATACAGATGTCAGTGTGCACACACACCGAGGCTTTGCTCTGGTATCTACAGAATTAGAACGGGTTATGTGCAATCACAGGTACAAAACTATGAGTGTACACCAGGTGTATCTGCCTCCAAAAACTTGCAACAGAGCATTGCACAAAAAAGGCTTATCTACATTTTCAATAACTTCAAAGTGGAAATGAGGTAAACAAATGGAAACTTGATGAAAGAACAATTAATTAACTTATTGTTTACACTGTTTTTCCTTGAGGCCCTGAGCTTGGAGCAAGCAAAACGATGTTACTGTTAACTATTTAGTTTTCTAACCAAAGCTGGTTAGGTAAACAAAAATCATTAAAAGAAGCTAACAGATAAGCCGTAATTTCCTACTTTAATGATAACCATCTGAGGCAAAGGTGGTGGCAAACACAAATTCTGAACTCTGGATTAGAACATGAGGCAGGATTGCGGGGCTGGATGAACCGGATAGAAGAGCATGGAAAGCAATGCCATTCCCTTATGACCTTTTTATTTTTGGCTGGAGAACTGATTTTCTTCGGTAACTAACTGTATTTAACTACCATTTTTGCCTCGAAGGCGTTCTTCTACATGTTTGGCGTTCTTACTTCCCTTTTAATTAAAGACTAAAATAACGTGATTTTAATAACAGACCCCGACTTAAAAAGGAGGATCGGCGAAGCCAAGACGGACGGTCATCGTCCATCAACGCTTCAGCAGTCCCGGCCGCCGCGGACGCCGGGCGCGCAAAGCCTGCAGGACTCCCGGGGCACACGACTCGTTTAACGCGGCCAGGGAGGAGGAGAGAGGAGGGACCACCTCGGCAACTCAAACAAAGCCACCCCGAGCATGAGGCGCCGTGGGACCAGCGCTCACGGCGCTGCACAAAGCAAAGCCCAACTTTCGCCTGGGCGGGCCTGCAGGGGAAGCCCGGCGAGCGGAGCCGGCCCCGAGCCCCCACCGGTGCCCGCGGCCCGCGCAGCCCCGCGGGCTCCACTCGCCGCCCGCCCAGCCCCGCGCGCCCACCTTGGCTACCGAAGAGGCTCCACAGCTTGGCGAAGATTAGGCCCATGCCTGGCCTCGGCTTCCCACCGAGCGCCCGGGGCACCCCGAGCTCACCCAGGCAGCGGCGGCGGAGACTCCCCCAGCTCCCTCGGCG
>VXBU01009289.1:344900-389105 GCA_013400315.1 Bombycilla garrulus | reverse complement strand
GCCGCTGGGCTGAGGCGCAGGGCCCCGGGGGGGCTGCGAGGTGCTGCGTGTCCCGTTCCTCCCCGCTCCTTGGTGTTTTCAGTAACGGGCGGGCGAGGGAATAAAGGAGGGAGCCCCATATTCCGCTCCCTACATCAGTGACTCGACTGTTGCTTTTCTTGTGTGGGAAAGGGTGGACAGGGAGCTTTGAAAATCGTTCTCAGCATCTCTGGTGGTAGCTGCGTGTGACTGCTCGCGGTGTTCATGTGCGTAGCTAGATCAAAGCCCTGGTCAGGCATCGCGTTCCCCGCTGCAGTTCTCCACAGAAAGGCGTGAAAATCAGTGGCTTTCTCCTGAAGTCCGTCAAGCCGTTTTGGGGGCAAGGTGAACGGCACAGCAGGTCTGGAGAAAAAAAAATTATTCCTGTCAGGTACGAGCCTGCCTGCTGCTGAACGTTTGAAGTCTGACTCTTGTACTTGACGGGACGCTAGGCAGTCTCCCTCATCAGCCTGGCTTCCTGCTGTATCTGAACTTAAAAGCGCCTGTGCTGTCCTCCCGCAGCTATGTTCCCCAGCCTGGAGGACTGCCTTCATAATGTCAATATTGAAATCACACATAAACGGCTTATAAACACCACATTTCTACCAATTTTCAAATGTCTGCTTAATTGTTTTAAGGATTCCAATTCTTAAAAAAAAATTTGGAAGTGTGGAATTTTTTAAAGGCTGGATTATTATGTTTCTGAAGGAGAACCTTTCCAAATGTGAACCACATGAGGATCTTTTTGTGGTTGGTTTGGTGGTTTTTTGTTTTGGGGTTTTTTCCCCCTGTAATGTAGGCATTCTAGGACAACAGGCGCATGATACATCACATCTTTTGAAATGTTAAAATTGAGCTTTGGTGATTTCAGTTGTATTGACTGTTGTAGTACTGTTAGATTGTAGTACTATTGTATACTATTAGTTTTCGTGGCAATAACAAGGTAAATTCTTGGCATTTTGTTAGACTGTATAAAGAAGTTAATGGAATTGCAGTTTCTTTCTTTAAATAGCTAGTAATGTTGCAGATAAGGCTTTGAAACTCCTGCGCATGAAACTTGGCCTTTGTCTGGACTCAAAAGTAAGTTTACATAAGGTCACATTCTTCTAGCATTAAGATTAGAATTTCATCAGAAATACTAAAAATTAAATATTTTGAGGGTTTTTTAATGATAAAAGTGATGAATAGCCTCTTATTCAAATGAAATTAATATCAAACATTCTGATCTCCTCCAAGTATATTTAGTACAATGAAAATGTATTTCAATAGTCAAAATTCCTTATTATGAATGGAATAAACATAAAGTGATGTTCTCTCTTTCCTTCCATTTAAGTTGTTGTAAGCAAATTTAAATTTTTATGTAATCTCATTTCAGACTGAAGTGTATGTAATTTTTCAAAATACAAATAGAGAGGTGGGCAGATGCCATTTGGGAAGATAATTGTATTTTATTACCTACAGGTAAAAATGGTAAAGAATAAAATCTCTATCAGGACTGAGCTACAATAAGACTTTATAGCTGAACTTTTCAAGAGGAATTAAAGCAACATCTTGAAATTTCCTGTATCCATGATTTTTTTTCATGGATAGCTTGAAGATTTATTTTAAGGATCAGTAGAATATCTGTAATTGAGAGTAGTGTTACAGTCATATCCTGACCAATATTTGGAAATTTGAGTGCAATAAAATTGCATTATTAAAATAGGAAGAATCAGAACCGACAGCTTAGTTTGTGAGTGTGTTTTATGTTACATATATAAACCTACAGAATATGATAAGAATCACAAAGAAAATATTTTGCTTATTTCAGTTCCTTGCCAACAGATTTTAAAAACTAAAGGAAGATGTCCTTTTTCCCTAAAATTGCTTTCCAATATGAAGTTGAAGAGTATCTCACCAAAGTGTTCAGAAATAATGAGGTATGTGACATAGTTAACCCTAAGCATCAAAAAATAATGAATTTTTGTGTAACTTTAATACCTTAAAATAAAATAGTCTTCACATTAAACACAGTTTTTTATGTAAAATATTCTATATTTAAAATATAAACTTAGTATTTATGCCTACTGGCTCTAAGTAGCATACAAACATTTAAATTAAATTGAGTATAAATCAGAGAATTCCATTTTGGATCCCACTGAAGAGTGGATCCTAGATAGTTAAGCACATATTAACCACATAATATTGACAAGAAATATTCCTTTACCTCAGTGTAGAATACTACAGTCTATTAATTCCTAAGCTAAGGATAAAAAATTTACTTTTTTATGTACATTTTTATCAGTATGAAAGTTAGTGATTCTTAGATTTGAATTCACTCTTCAATTTTCTTAGGGCTGGTCTATGTACAGTAGCAGAGCGCACGCTGGCAGCTGCTGACACTTGCTGCAAATTGTTTGCAGTGACTTTGCTGATACAGCTGTTTTTCCCATAAGTATTTTTCAAGAAATTTATGAGGCTTCTAGTGGAATTAGGCTTCCACACATAGACATTTGTCACTTTTGCACACCACACAACCATATCCCTCAATTTCTATGGAATGTTTAGTGGAGTTCTTCTGCATTGAGCAAGAGGACTTCTGTGTGAATCTCAGTATAAAATCTCTTCTTTCACTTTCAGCTTATCACTGCTTTAGGTACACAGGAGGCAGAGAATAAATACCAATCTCTGTTAAGTCATCTATCTCATCCACCAGCTTTTACAACTGTAAGAGTAAATACGCACTTGGCCTCAGTGAAACATGTGAAAAAATTGCTGTTTGAAGAGATCCAGAAGGTTTGTGCAATTTCTTTGTTACAGCAAAAAGAGCAGAGTGTTTCATTTTTCATCTGAACGTGAGATCTTTTCATTACTGGAAGCTCCACCTTTCCTCAATGCTTCCAGTGGTATTAACATTATACAGTCACACTGATTTCCTGACAGCATTAAACATTAAATGAAAATTCATTGTGTACCAGTATCCCTCATCTCATCCCTCCAAGAAAGGCAAATAACAGAGGGTAAGAACATCCAAGTCTTTTTTATGGGGCAGATCCAAAGTCTTGATAGGATTAAGGTACTACTGTGGTAAATAATGTAAAGGTGTCATTAAGTGTTAAAGAGAAGATGACAGATAATGGTAGCTCAGTGTGCTGTCTTTAGCATGTTTAGAACACTTATTTAAAACTAAAGGACAATGCCTGTATATCTCATTGAAGAAACTGTTTAGGAAAGTGAGAAAATTGGTGTGTTTTGGAAACTGGAGTAATTGATGCTCTGCAGCCACTATATTTTCCTTTTTTCGATCTGTTTTTAATCTTTTTATAATTTTCTGGATTATTACTTATCTTAATTAAACTTACTTATCTGGTAATACGTAAACCATTATGTTTAAGAAAACTATTATTTTGAAATTGGGTCCTAGATCTTCACTCTGTCTAAAAAGATCTGCTTCTTTAAGTAAATTATTAACACTAGTGGGTATACAGGGTGCGTTTGCATGATAGGAGCCAAGACATTTCTGTGATGCAGAGGCAGTTGACAGTGTTCTGCTGGCTGGGATGGTAATGAGTTTTGCTAATTTTAGCTTGATTGTAGAAATCTGGAAATGGGTATTGCAGGACTATATTTTGCTTCAAGGGAAAAGGCTTTGCTGAAAAATGACTTAAGACCAGCTTTTCACAAACTTCTTGTATTTTGAAGTGTGATTACATGTTAGAAAAGAGAACAGAACAGAAGTATGATCATGGATTGTTTCCTTTTTTAAGAGAAAATAGTTATTAGATGCAAAATGATTTATGATTTTATGTACTTTAGGGTTATATTTTAGAAGGCTCAGATGAGAAGACATCATTTTGTTTAAATCCAGGAACCTTTATTGCAGGGCCTTTTTTTATTCAGCTAAATGCATAACTCAGCTATCAGTACTCAAACTTGGACTGGCAAGAAAAATGAAAAGTATTGCTAGCTTGGCCTATTAAGTAAGACAAGCAATACATGAGTAGAGTTAAAGAGTGGCTTATAACTAATAACATCTAAGAGTTAGCACATAACACACCCAAGCTTCTAAGGTGGTGTCACTGTGTTTGGTGTTCTGACAATAACTCAACCTTCTTCCAGAAGAAAGCCAACACCGGTGATAGGGTTATGAGTGTCAGAACATTTTCCCACTCCCTGAAGTCAGGTCTCAGTCAATCTCTTTGTGGTCTTGTTACTTTTGAATTTATTAAATGTTTAGTCTTTTATACCAGTACTTTTCATATATAATGTCACCTTCATACTATTTCCAGCTATTTTTAACTGTTTTCACTACCTTTGCGTTTTATGCTCTGCAGCTATAAATTATGAATGGAAAAATGGTTTTCAGTTTAATTAAGTACTTAGATACCAGGTTTATTAGTAGTGCTTACTAATTATATAATTTTTTTTTAATGAAACAGCAATTTAAAGGACTACAGGTTCCAGTTCTTGAGCACCCAAAACTTCAGGACATTTTATTAATTCCTGTCATTGGACCCAGGTTTGAAATTTTCAGTGTTTAGCTTTAAAATGTTGTGTAACACAATTTTCTTACAGCTTTCTTGTTAAACAGGTATTATAACTAACTCACTATAACTGAGGCAC
This sequence comes from Bombycilla garrulus, assembly GCA_013400315.1. Lineage (NCBI taxonomy): Eukaryota > Metazoa > Chordata > Aves > Passeriformes > Bombycillidae > Bombycilla > Bombycilla garrulus. The sequence continues at coordinate 384,485 of VXBU01009289.1, read as the reverse complement.
AACTTCATTTATATTATGACTTGGTGGACAGTCCATATACTAACCAGGTCAGAGTTTTAGTCCTTAAAAATGAAAGAAAACACAGAGTCTCCTTGCTTATAAGACTAATTTTTTAATAGGGAAAAATTGACACGTAGGTGTCCTCCCAGGAAAGCCAGGTAGGTGGCAGATAGAAGAACTAAACTTCTGGGGTGGAATATAGAACTTGTAGCTAAGTACAGGCAGGGTTTTCTTTCACTGGAAGAAATCAAGTGGAATCAAGAGTTACGAAGCAGTTGTTAAACACAAAAAATCACTTCACAAGCATCTGGCATAGGAGGGGATAGAGGACTGTTTGTCCATCCCAGTGTAATTTATTTGTATTCCTGTGTCAGGTTCATAATGGTGGCAGAGTGTGCCAAAATCTGCATTATTTTGAGGATTGGTTTTCTTCTTGACTCTTTTATTTCTTTGGGACTAAACCAAACCTTTTAAATGTAATACGTGATAGTTAACTGCTTTTTCTCTATTACATCTGACAAAATGAACTAGAGTTTGCTTGGGGAGTATTTAACTTTTTTTCAGTATACTTTTCTTTTTTACTCAACTACGTTTTGTATTTCTAGGCGAGATTTAAAACAACATGCATCTGAAGTCATAGTTGGAGCCCAGTGTGGATATGCAGTACTTCGAGGAGCACATGTTTATGTCCCTGGAATTGTATCCACCTCAAGATGTAAGCGTTCTCTAGGGACACCCAATTAAGTTGTAAAGATGGCAGAAAGAGTGTCACCCTTGGATAATAGATAAATGAATAGTGACATGAAATAGTTTTCTATTCTCAGCTGAAATTATTATTACAGTTGTGGTTTATGATAATGACACTTTTTAAAGTTTTTCTGGCTTTTTTCAATATTTTCACTATTTTTCATTTACATGTAGTAAGTTATGTATAGTTATTTCTCACTGGCCTGACCTGTTTTAAATTCCTTTTTCCATATAATTCGTAGCTGAAGTATTAGTTCTCAAAGATTTCAATTTCTTGTTTTTAATTTCAAAATATTTTTAAAGAGAATTTTCAGAGTTAAACCTGTTTTTTAATAGTGTTTTTGTATTACTGAATACTGTAACTTCTAATATGGCTGTGAAGTTGAATAAACTTACAAAAACTTACAGAAGTTGGCTACTTTGCAGTCTTGTAAAAAAAAAAAGTCAGATATCACATCTGTATGGTGACTAGGTGTATCTTCATTATTTAATAGATATAAATTTTTTATTTCTTCNTGGCGATTCATTTGTCTGTGTAAGAGAGATGTAGTAAAAAAATCTTTTTTCATTGATGAGAAGAATTTTCAGTTTTTGTGTCAGATAATTAAGAAATGGAAATTATGCATCAATGCTTGCAAGACAAGATTTAAAAAAACTACATATGCATGCTTCTTCTTCAGCNAACAGGAATGTGTTTCAGTCTGGGGCTTGATAATGAAATAAGCATATTGACATAGCAATTGTTGAAACTGCTTATTTAGACAAGCTCATAAATATTCAAATCCTTCTTTGAGTCACCTAGTGGTTTATCATAATTGCCACATGTAATTATGCGTGTAACATCAATTCAAAGAAAATAAAGATGCTATAAAACTTATGGAACAGTTCAGGGGAATTGCAGATAAGAAAATAAAATAAAAGGGCACACTCCCCACTTGATGCCAAATATAATAAGGCTGTATTAAGTGCAGATGGTCTAAGAAAAAAATGGTACAGCAAGAACACATATTTAATCACTGAACTTGCAATCCAAATAATGGTAAACTAATGATCAGGGGCTTTAAGCTTAATTTAACTAATCAAACTCTAACTTTTCTGTTTATGGAATGCTGGTATAACCTACAGAAAGCTTAAGAATTCTATGTAGGACTAGTGTATTTCAAAAGGATGATTGTCAGCAGAGAGTGAAATAAAATGGTTTATGTTTGACCACTGCAAAGAACATTGAGAGATATGCTTGATGGAAGAGTTAAATTGCTGCAGGTTTTTGTTCAGTGAAGTTTAAGCAGACATTAATACTGAGAAATAAGAAATAAAAATATATTTTTAATGGCTACTAAAAAATACTACATTTTAAGAATTTAATGGCATTTGTGCATAATTAGAAGGCCACTTGAAAATGGAAAAAAGGATTCTCTAGTACAATTCCAAAAATTCTTGAGAAGTTGATCTGCTGTTAGTCTTGTTTTATCTTCTTGTTTCTCCAGCCTGTCAGTCACCTCAGAAATGCACTTTTGGAAAATTTTTATTGCTATCAGAAGAGGCCTTTATTTTTAAGCATATTTTTTAGCCAGTCAACACATAGCCCTTGTTCTCTATTCTGTAAAATCACCTAAACCATCCCTTTTCTATTTTTTTCTGACTCAGAAAGATTTTTGAGTCTGTAGGCTTACACTTCTAGAGTTTGGTGTATATTTACATACTTTACTGATCTGGTGGGTTTTAATTAGAGATACAAAACTCTCTGTAAGAGAATTATTGAGAACAGCAGTTCCCTTAAAGGGAAGAGAGCCAGACCAGAACAAGAATATGTAATAACTTGTGTGAAAGCAATAAATAGAGAAAAAGCAGCTATAGATATGTTCTAGGTAGCTGTTGAGAGGACCTTAGAAAAATTTAGCACTTCTGTCTTTGTTCAGTAAGGGTGAGCAATGTTATTTTGTGTATTTGGAGCACACACAGAGGACTGAATCCTGAAGAGTATGCTTAAAACTTATGTGTGACCCTGCCATGATAAAATAAATGAAGTGCAGGTTGTGTAGCCTCTTGGAAAACAAGACACAGTGCCTGACTTGCAGCTTGGTGTCTCTCAGTATGTCCAGTTGTTTGGGAGCCATCATTCACTGTGTAAAACTTTAAAGCTTTAAATCAGTTGATCTTCTTTGATTACATTTAGAATATGTGAAGTTTGGTATGATGGAAGAGTTGAAATAAGTAGTCTACTGAAAATCCTGACTTACTTGGTCACTACTGTTTTGTTAAGTGTCACATTGATTTCGAGCTTTCCATTTTCCTTTGTGCAGTTGTGAAAGCTGGAGATCTGGTTTCAGTGTATTCAGATATTGAAGGGAAATGCAAAAGAGGAGCCAAAGAATTTGATGGAGTCAAAGTTTTCCTTGGAAATGGGATTTCAGAATTCAGTCGCAGTGAAATCTTCAGTTCAAGTGGCCCGCTGAAGTAAGTCCATAGTAATTAAAATCTACATGTAAAAATTTGCAAAGGGAAGGAAGAAGACGGGAAAACACTTCGAATTTTTTGTACCCTATGTGAAGTCACAAGATGCCTTTGCATGTTGGGATTTCCAATATTTTTTGGGAAGCTGTTAAGTTTCCTAGTGGGATCCTGATACCAGTTTACTTGAGAGATAGGAGGAAATAAGTGTGAGTCTTTTAGTAATTTATATTTATTCAGTTCATTACTATCAAACAGAACTGACAAATGTCCTCACTCACTGTATTTTGATAAATTGTGTTGTACTACTTCCCCCTTTGGCTGGAACAGAAGCACAGCCTTGTCAGTTTTTCCATCTTTTAAAAATATCTGTAGAGGCTTTTATTTTTATTTTTGGTGGGACAAAAGATAGAACATAAGATCAGGTATCTTTAAAAAATTAGTAACTTCTGCCAAAGTAGTTATCTATTTCAAGGTTATTTGCTTTACTGTTTTGTTGATGAAGCATATGGTTTATTCCTCTTGTGTCACCTAAAACACATATAAAATGTAATATATAAGACTATGGATGTCAAAGTAATGACCAAGACTTTACTTCCTGAGAACAAACTACAAAAGCTCTAGTGAAAAGAAGGTACATTGCCAGAGAATTTCTGATTTATGAGAGCTTAAATATAGAAGTAGTAGTAGGCTGTACCTGTTCAGTTGGTGACATGGAGCAGCAGTGTGTAACACTAAATCTGGTGTCTGCAATTTTGCTTTCTCATATCCTTCCTTCTCTTTCGACTGTTCAATACATATGCAAAATAATACTTGTTGTGTTTAGTAATCGTTTGTTTGTAGACTCAATGTTGCTTTTTCATGGTTTTCTCTTTATTGTTATCCCTTCCTGGTACACTGGTTTAACAATTAAATCTGCATCAGAATTTTATCCATATTTAAAACTTTCAGGTTACTTCTGATTTCAAACCACAGCTTCACAGGTAAATCAGTGTTCTTGCAAGGCTTTTTATATTGGATTTCTATAGTAATTTGACTGAAATCTCATGAATTTAGGAAATGGAGAAAAATCTAAGTAGGAAATCATATGCCAGTGCCCTAGTACATACACATGGCTAGCCAAAAGCAGTTATGGAGTGAAGTTTAGGTCTGGTTTTATCCATTTATTTGCAGTACCAAGGCTTGGATTACATATTGGTATATGCTGTGTACAGAACCAGAAATTTGCTTTATGCAATTTTACATATGGTTCCAATTTATCATGTAATGCATTTTTTGCCATGATTTACTCAACTTAATGATGTCATTTTAAAGAATATCGTATTACGAAATCATGGAAGTATTCTTCTTGATTGTTCTTTCATTGTTGTAAGATTATTGTCTCAAGTTGCTATTTGTAAGCATAATGATTTTACTGTTAAAATGTATAAAACTGAGTATTTGAATCTTTTTTCATGTTTTTCAGGGGGCTGGGTGTAAGAATGATAGAGCCAGTCTACCTTAGTCCTTCATTTGACAATGTGCTCCCTAGTAATTTGTTTTTACAGGTATGTTTGTTCCAAAACCAAAAGTCTGTACTATTTACAGAATAACTAATATTCTCTTAGTACACATTCATGGTTTCTACATTCCTTGTGCATTGTAGCACCTAATTCAGTCTTTGGATTTGGGGAACACAAAACATTTAAAATAAAGCCAGTATCTACATGTAGGTGGTTTAATCATATTGTGTCTGAGGCATTATCATACCATGATAAGGGATTTCAAACCAACATAAGAGATATTCACTTAAAATGTAGAAATTCCTCTTGAACAGATACTCTGCATAGAACTATTAGCTTTTGGAATCTGCCTGTGAACTCTGGAGTATGAGCCCCTTTCAAGGTACATCGTTCTGTAGGTAATCAGGAAAATCTCCAAATATTAGGTTGACTTGAAGTTTTTATTTAAATACTAAATACAACTTTAAAGGTTTTTATACCTTTGTGTTGAACTGAGAAGAAAATATTTCCATATTGTCTAGGGTGTAGTGCTGTCTACAATTACAGTACTGTCTACAATTACTGCACATTATTCAGTGTAGCTGCTCTGTTTATAGAATTAACAGCACAGTTCAGCTTCTTGCTACTTTAATGCAACAATCTTAGACTTCAGCAAGCATTTTGATCTTATTGTTCTTGAGCTGCACCAATATGTTAATACAGTAAATGATCCAATAAACAGGTTAATATAAAGTATTTGCAATAAACAGAGCTGCTCTGCTCTGTGCCAGTATCAGCTTATTTTATTTGGACTTTTAGCACTGTAGTCTCCTCAGTTACGAACTCTTAAACTTCAGTCATAGAAACTCAGCTTTAAATAAAAAATGAGCCACTGGAGACTTCTGTTGTAAACTGCCCTTTACATATAACACAAATAGTTCATTTTCTGTTTAAGAACTGAGAGCAATATCATAGGTATCTTAACTGCTGAATAAATTACTTTTTTAAACGCATTTGCCATTCCTTAATAAAGGAGTTGATGCAGGGTATAAAGTTTTAATTCTCCCATATTTGTTTTTATGATAGAATTTACCTTCTGTGGTTGTGAGCCATATTTTAAACCCTCAGCCAGGAGAAAAAATTTTGGATATGTGTGCTGCACCTGGAGGAAAAACAACCCATCTTGCAACATTAATGCATGACCAGGTAAAAGAAGTAATTTGGCATTTTCTAAGGAAGAAAGTCTGACCGCTTTTCATTTGTACAGCTCTCTTCATTTAACTGTTAGAATGAACAGATGATTTACAGCAGCAAAAAATCAATATTTTGACATTTTACTTACCAATGTATTTTGCTACACATCGGGGTTACTAAAATGGACAACAGACAGTCTTTATCAAGTATTCACCATCAGCTTTAAAACCTTATTTGCTGCAAATTGACAGTTGAAATTTGTTTAATTTCACTTTCTAAAATGTTATTTATTTTTAATCATATAATTTTTTACATGCAATGTATAGTTATGCAAGAATTGCCAGATTCATGAAACTGAGATGTATAAATATGAGGGGTTACTACTGTGTGCCAAAGAAACACACAACACTCTACAAAAACTTTTTAGTAAGTTCCTAATCCGATTAGGATTTTTCTCACTAAAAACTATCAATTCTGCATAGAAATGTGATTTTAGGCTGAATTTCTAGTCTGAATTTGTCATTCTATGGTAGAATATCACAAATCTAAAACAATCTCATGAGAAAATAATAAAAAAGAGAAGAAACAGAAAAATATGTAGGGAAAGACAAAGGAAAGGAGAATATAATAAAATAAGTAGATAAGGGATTACCACTTGCATGTATTAAAATGTTACGTGCACAGTGAAATACAGAAAGCAGGTTACTCTTCTCTAGCAGAAGGAAAAAGCATGTAATATTTCCTCTAAAATTTTGTAAGGCTTTATTATTTTTGTTGAAATAGGGTTATTAGAATCTATCAGATTGTTAAGAAGTCTTGCAGTTATATTATGCAGTGCTTTGACTGGTGCCTGAGCATAAATGTGAAGACACAGCATGTAATGGTATGAATTTATGGAGAAAAAGCATGTATACAGTTCTGTGATGTTTGTCTGGTTTGTCTGTGGGAGTGTTTTCTTCCCTCACTATGGAACAAAGGCAGAAGGCATTAAAAATGCATTAGACGGTCATTAGACATTTATTTTATATATATATATATAAAATATATAAAGCTTCCAGTAAAAAATTTCAGTGTGATAAATAAAGAAGTCTGCAAATCTTATGTTTATGTCATGGATTCATTTGCATCTATACTTTTTTCCATCTACATTTTGTATAACTTTGCAGAACTGTTTTTTCCTTAGTTTTTTCATTGTTTTGATTGTACTTACCGCAGCTGAAGAGGTAAAGATTAAGAATACAGATGTTGAATATTTATCTCACTTGATTTTAATTTTCTGAGTATATAATTTTAATTTAAGTTATGGAAAAAAGCACTTCTTTCTAGATTTTAAATTCTATTCATAGATTTTCCATAATAATTTTTCACAGACAGCATATTAAACCATTAACATCTCAGAATATTTAAATCAGTCTTACTTTTTTGTGATATAATTTTAAACATTACTATATTGTTTTTAAATTATATAACCAAGTTGTAAAAATATTCTGTAATGTTAAGAGCTCTTGAATAAGAATTGGGAATAGTTAAAGTCTGAGAATTTATTATTATCTGCGTTCCAGTCTAGACCACTGATTTTCCAGATGACTTTTAAGTAGTTGTTCTGGCAGTGGCTGGCATGGGCAGCCAAGTGGAGAAGAGTTGTCTTCCAGCTTGAAGAGAACTGAGAAGAGAAGCTGAGAAGAGCCCATCCCTGGAAGTGTTCAAGGCCAGCTTGGATGGGACTCTGAACAACCTGGTCTAGTGGAAGGTGTCCCTGCCCCTGGCAGGTGGGTTGGACTAGATGATCTTGAAGATCCCTTCCAACCAAACCATTCTGTGATTCTGTCATCTCTTTATCTCTGCAGTATGCAGAGATGTGCAGCAAATCCACTGTTCTTTAAACAGATGAAACTTTGAAGCACAGTCAGATCCTAGTGTGCACGTGCAAGAGGTTGAATGGTGTTAGGGGACGAGCAGTGGCACGTGGTTCTAGAGTGCACCTCCAGGAGGTGATTTGGCTCACAGTAGCTGAATACTGGACACCACTGACACAACCTAAATCCGTTCTCACCTCTCAGTCCTAGAGCTACATATTGCCTAACATGACATACAGATAACAGCTTATCGTTACTAATTTTTTTTTTTTTTACTTAAACTATCTTAGTTATGTTACCCTTCCATAAGCCTCTAGAGAGCCATCACCAAATAGAAAGAAATTGTTTTCTCAGCATATTGTATTTGGTGTAGCAAGTCTAGTACAAGTTTTTGGTAGTTGGGTTGTTCTGTTAAGTATTTTACTGATGCTACTGTTTACTTTATTCTGTGTTCACAGATCTCCTGTAGCAGGTAGTGGTGTGTGTCTTTTTTGATTTATTTTAAAAGGAATCATGTGTAATTGTGATTTCCCTCCCCTCACATCTAAACCTATTCTAGTATTTACACTGTTTCCCAAAGTAACTTGAGTGACAATTCCTGCAAGTATTCTAATATGTTATGAGTCTGAGCAAGTCAGAGACATGGCTGTAGGCCTCCTTTCCTTAGCACTGAGCTGTAGTGTGATCATATTTCCTATCCTCTCCATACAAATTTAAAAGCTGTTAACATATTTTACCGTATATTTGAGGCTTCTACTCCCATTCAAATGATTAAATTATTTATCTTAGTGCCTAGTTAAGCAGTTCAAAACAAACAAAAAAGAAACAAACAACAAAACCACTTGCCAGAAGTCAGATATTACAGCATCCCTTAGAGCAGCAGTGCCAAGCAGTCGGAATGTGCACAGCTTCAGACTAATGTGGCTACTGTGGAAAACGTGGGAACAAGGACTGCAGGAGTGTGGATTGAAGAATAAAATGATCCTGCAGGGAAGACTGTGCTTTATTTATTACACTGCCCAGAGCTGGGGAAAAGAAATCAGAAACATCCATTTAATCTCTATGCTTTTGATGAAAACTTTGGGATTTTTTTCAGGGTGAAGTAATAGCCATGGACAAGATAGCTAACAAGGTGAAGAAAATCAAGCAGAATGCTGAATTGTTACAGCTGAATTGCATTAAAGCCTTTTGCTATGATGGAACAAAGGCCCTTTCAGCTGAGAAGGGAGAGGATAAACAAGGTAAAATAAACAATTTGGGTAGTAGTAACTTTTAGAAGAAAATAGTAATGTTTTGCGAAAACAGTATTAAATCTGTCACAGGTTTACAAGTTCTTGAAATCTTGGCAGATACCTAAGTTGCTTCAGCACTGTGAATGCACCTTTTTTCTACTCTTTTGTGATTATCAGCTCCTCTATGAAGCAAATACAAAAGTCAAATTATCTATCCTTATCACAACCTAATATTCTCAAAGGAAGTGCATTCCTTTCCCAGACAATATTGAAGACTAAAGAAGCCTTAAAGCTTCTTTCATGATCATACTGGGAATTTTCTGAGCTAGTCTGAGAAAAAAAAATATTTTTGTAGACTTGCTTCACTTTTCTGTCTCATAATCCTCATCAGTAAAATGGGGTTATTAATACCTAGCTCCCAGGAGTGCTGCAAGCTTTTAGTTCATTGATGTTTGTTCAGCTGTTCAGGGAACGTTGTATGCAAGCACAGTGTATTATTTTAAGTAATTTCATTTGCTTTTCTGAAGTGATGCAGTTATGATATTGGTTCTGTTCCCATGATGGAATGATTTAAATGGTATCTGCTGCCTTGATTATTTTTAGTTTGTTGTGCAAAGTATGCTGTTCTTTCTCAGTCTATTTTATCTCAGTCACTGGTTAGCCTAAGTAGAAATCAGATTACATAATTCACCTTCTTTGTCCCTATGCATTGCAGTTATTCCTGCTTTGGAGAACAAAGGTACTTTCTTAAGAGTCTTTTTATGAACATCAAATATTGTAGGTGGCAAGTAGCAATTACGGAGTTGAACAAGAGCAAGCTGTAATACTGAGAAATAATGAAGGCTTTTCTGTACATCCCTGCAAGTAACACATGACATATTTTGAACATTTTAGTAATGGATCAGAGGTAGATAAATCAGATAGACTCATTTTGTAGTGCAGGAACAAGCTAGGTAGCAGTAGTGTGATAACACAAGTTTGGCAGCAGTAGTGCCTGGTGGTGCTGAGCCAATCTCCCTAGCACTGAGGAGATAGAAACTTCTGGGCTGTTGAGCCATTGGGGTACAGATTAAAGGACAGGCTCTGCATATAGAAGATACACATTGTCATCCAGGTCAGAAATTGTTCTCTTCACAATCCTTTTTTTACTGAATTGTTCTGCCATGGAGGCAGCATGTCTCACACATGTAGAACTTGCAGTAATTCATGTTATTAAAAAGTGCATTTTTTTATATAGCTATGCATGCTTCACAAGAAATAGTTATTATATAGACAATCCAATTATTAAAAGGCAGTCTCAGTGATTAACTAGATGTTTATTTCAGTAAAGGTTTGCACACTTTTGAGCTGACTGGTTCTTTACAGCCTACATATACAGCTCTGTACCCAGCACCTCTGAGCAATCATATTTCAACTTTTTTTGATTACTTTTACATTTTACTTTCAAATTACTAAATTAAGTAAAAAAATATTGCCTAGAGGGATCATTTTTGAGCTCACAGAACTTAAACTGTTTAGTTTTCTGGAAGATGAAAACTACCACCAGCAGTGCTGAGACTTGTCTCTAGCTGAGACTAGTTTTGCAGACACTGTCTATAGCACATAAATGTTTTATGTCAAGGAAGCAGTAACAGCTTCTCCATGCCTACAGTGAAATCTCAAGGAAGGAAACAACCACATTTTACATCACTAACTGGTTTTTACAGAAGGACCTCCATTCCTACCAGAGTCATTTGATCGAATTCTTCTTGATGCTCCATGTAGTGGGATGGGACAGAGACCAAATATGGCTTATTCCTCAACTTTAAAGGAAGTGACCTCCTATCAGCCACTACAGCGCAAGCTTTTCACTGTGGTATGTGGTAAACATTGAGTAGATAAGCTAAATTGAACATAAATGCTTTGGCAGCATAAAACTTATCCAAAAAACGGTGCCTCATTTTTCCTACTCTTTCAGCAGCCGGGAAGTATTAGGGTCCTGTTAACCTCTCAGCTCCAGATCTGTTGCTAAGTGAAGCCAGTTCATTGGAGCATGGGAAAAGTATATGTAATCCCTAGTAAATAAAAAGCTTTCTGTTTTTTTTTTTAATTCCTTCAGTTTCATCAGTTTTACATCATAATAATTGCAAGGGTCTAAGTCACAGAGCGGTGACTTAGGAGTGTGCTGATGCTGAAGGATAAGATGAAACTTGTCAAAATTTAAATGATACATATTCAAAGTGAATGACAGCTTGAAAAGCAGCCTAGATATAGCTTCCATGCCAAATATATGGAAACAGTTGACATCTAATATAACTCACAGAAGTACTGCATATCTGTGGTTGGCAGCAGGTGGTGAAAACAGATTTAATCTGTCTGGGATATGCAGAGCTGTACAAATAACAAATCTTACAAGGTGAATCATCTCAATGACATTAATAAACTGCATGAGCTCCAATTTGGAAAGAAGAATCTTTCAAATCCATGTTATCCTTTGCTGTATTCACTGAGAGGAATTAGTATCTTAATAGTCTGAGTTAATAATTAAATGTTCAGTTTTAATATTCTAGGTACATCGGTTATTAATGTTGCTTAATATGAAGGTTTTAAGTTTAAAAATAAGCTGAAATACTGTTTATTTTTCCTTGCAGGCAGTGAAGTTGCTGAAGCCAGGAGGTGTTTTAGTATATAGTACATGTACAATTACACTTTCTGAAAATGAGGAGCAAGTTGCTTGGGCCCTGAAAACTTTTCCATGCCTCCAGCTTCATCCACAGGTAATACTATTTTCAGGGTACTTCACACAATCTAGTGAGCTTATTTTGGAACTGTAAAGTTACATGGTATATTTACTATCAATAAATCTTTTTTTCACTGTTGTCAGTTTAAACTGCTGTGGATAGAAATAACAGAAGGGTTTCTGATGCTTTTTAGAAGTCTGTTTTTGTGCTTAATTGAGGTTTATTTAGGCATCATTAAGTAGTTTCCCGCTGTGTATTGTGGAGGTTTTTTTATTTGTACAGTAGTCTTTTAAAACACAACAGGGACAAAAGATAGGTCAGGTTAAAATTTCTCATGCAATTTCTTTAATTCATATATTTTATTTTCTTATTTTGCACATTTTACAGGAGAGGTGAAGTTTTGTTTTTTTTTTTTTTATTAATGCCACTGAAGTAATGAAGACTTGCATATAAAGTATGGGACATAAATGAAAATAAATTTGTTTTTCAAAGAAGGAGGATATTAAATGTATGGGAGCTATTTTTGATTTATCTAAAAGGAATGAGGGAAAGAAATTATTTCAGTCTCAGTGTCCCAGGAATGTACCTTGTCTTTTTTGGAGTCAGTGTCTACCATTGACATGTCTGGGAGGAGGTAATATATAGAGATACTAGATCCTAGAATGTTTTTATTTATACTAGCGGCAGTTCATAAAATTCAGAAATATCTGTTACCTTTTTTAGTACTTCAGGGGGGTTTAACATCAGATCATGTGTGTCCCACTTCCTCTTTGATGATGAGATGAGTTGGGCAGGGTAGTTTATCGTCATGGCTTTCAGGAAAAGTCTAACTCTGACACCTGTTTAGCTTACACATTCTGTGATGACTTGCACCTGTCTTAAGAAGCTTAGATGAATCTTCAACTGAAATTTAAAAAAATATATACAATAGCTGTACAATGAGAAATTAATATGATGGCTGGTAAAGATTTAACTGAACTGAAGCTCTTCATCAAAGCTTTCTGTGGTGTGTTCTTCCGTCTGTATTCTCACCATCCATTCACTAATATTTCAGTCCAGACATTTTAACTGAGATTATACATTTAACCTAACAGCATAAAAAATTCTCCTTGATAGAATGACAAAGCAAAACACAGGCCTTATTAACTCAAATGCAAGATTAATTCTTGCTGTATAGACTTCCTCTCACCAGTAATATCAGTCTTGAATAAAGCACTGTTTTCCACACACAAATGCCATATCTGTAAAAACTAATCTTTTGTCTATAGTCTATTTTAAATGACATGGCACTGAATTATTTAACCACATATAATTCATAATACCTTATAACCAGCTCCCTACTAGAGTAAACTAAGGTGATCTTTTCCAATTAACATGAAATAGGAATCTAGGGTCTACTTACCTCATGTTCCTTTATGTATTTATTTCCCATATTCTTTAGTGTCAGTGGACGCCTCCTTTTTTATCCAGTCCACTGTTTCCCACTTCCTCAGTTTGGCAACAGATCCTAGAAGCACACTGGGTAATGTGGGCAAGGAAAACAGGAGATGGAGCCATAGGTGTTGTTCTTGTAGGTGGGGGTTACCACATGGCAGCTGCTCCTTTGTACAGACTTCCTCTTAGGAATTTATACAGGAGATACTGTAGATCTGCTTAAATGCATTAACTTAACTGGAAAGAAAAATGAAAAGGTAATGGAAGACACTAGTCTGCCTCTAAGCAAGTTACTTGAACCTGGGGGATACTGTTTTTCCTAGACTTTTACCTTTCACTCCTATTACATCAAGTCACTACCCTTGTCTCCCTTTGTATGTTACTTTTCTCTCAATTTGCAATAGACACCTGTTTGTGTTTTAACCTGGAAAGCACTGAAATCCCACAGAGGGAAAGGAAGAATCAGTGGGCAGCCACTTGGCTGCCCAGCTTTCCAGCATACAGATTGTGGTGAAGCAGCCAACTCGCATCTTGTGCTGACTGGGTGAGCTCATGTGTGAGGAAAGTGTGATGGCTGAAAAAACACTCTGCTGTAGGCTGCATTATGGACTACATTAGACTAGATTGACAGAGGAGATCTATTTTTGATATTGCAGTGCCAGCTTTTGCACACTTTGTTCCATCGCCGTACTGAATGCATTGAAAGAACAATCCAGCTAAGACGTAATTTTTTTCCAGGAATTAGGGTATTAAATAAGAAGCGGTCAAGGCTATTCACAAGAAATATTGAGAAAAGGGCTAGAATTTGAAGTTCTTCTCCTCTCTAGGATTTTGAAGCCAAATGTCATCTCTTGAAATTGATTCTTTATTTTTTCCTCTGCCTCATAGATAAGCACATGTAACAGTAGTCGCATTTACCTGTTAATCTTATTACATGAGCAGAAAACTCAAAGTTGTATTTTTCTGCTGCATCATTGTCCAAAATGATGCCTCTTCAGGCAGTAAAATATTCTGGGCTGGGGCTTTTAGTCTCTCCAGTTGAAGATTTTACTGTGAAGAGTCCCATTAGGTCCGACATTAGGAAGAAGTTCTTCACAGAAAGGGTGATTGAGCATTGGAATGGGCTGCCCAGGGAGGTGGTGGAGTCACAGTCCCTGTGGCTGTTTAAGGGAAGACTGGATTGCCATGGTACCAGTTGGTGCCATGGTACAGTTGACAAAGTGGTATTAGGTCAGAGGTTGGACTTGATGATCTCCAAGATTTTTCCAACTTACCTGTCTCTGGGATTCTACAGCTGTTACTGATGATACTGGTAATGGGCTAAGGACTCACTATTTTTTACTTATGTCACAGCTATTGAGTCTGTACACAGAAGTGCTGCATCATTTAGAAGTTGCAACTAAACACTTTAGACTGGCTGTCTGGTGGTAACAGCTTTCTTGGGATATTTCAGCCCTTGGAGTGATTTTTAGACCTGTACATCTATCCTCAAGAAGTGCTCTAAACTACTGAGATGAAGTGGATGAGGGGCATCACCACCTCCTCAAAATACTCTTATATATCTTGTATACATCTTTATATGTATAAATCTATATGTATGTACAATATTGGCTAGATGAAGGCAAGAAAACAAGTCGCATTACTTCTGAATCTTGTGGTGTGAATGACACAAACATAGCTTGTCCATGTTAATTGTTCAGTAGCTCTGCATATCCTCAGCAGAATACATTTAGGGCATTTAAGAACTTTAGAGATGCAGTAATTTCCTTTTTTATGTTACTTGAACAGGAACCTCACCTTGGAGGAGAAGGCATGAAGGGAGCTGGACTATCACTTGATCAGCTGAAGCTGCTCCAGAGATTTGATCCATCTGCTGTGACATTGCAAGGAATGGATATTGATTCTTTGCAAGATTCTAGAGAAGAGGATCTGATTTCATTGGCCAATAAGGACTGTATAGGATTTTTCATTGCAAAATTTATTAAATCAAACACTAAATAAGGATTTGGAAATGCAACCTGAAAATAATACCTCAGTGAGTCTAAGAACAGTTCATACGTGAAGTGCCTTTCTTCCTGCTGCAACGTTTCCAAGCCAACGGGCTGACGGCAGGGTTGCTATGGCAGCACTAAAATCTGCCAGCTGTTCTGATGGGAAAGAGCCACAGGTTGCAGCAGAAAAGTCATGGTTGGGGGAAGGGTGGTATCATTTGTAAGTCTCCCTCTGCTTTTGTATTTACAGCAGGTCAGTGCCGGAATGACAGCTATGTTCACTCATACTGCTGTCTGCTCTGGTTTCCCGTGATCTTGTGCGGCAAGCGTAGGAAGGGGTTGTAAGCTACTTTACAAAATGCAAACATAAATAAAATGGACAGGAACTATTAAAGTGAATTTTGGAAAGGGTATTTTCTGTGGAGGTTTACCAATATTTAGTTTCCTTAAATAGTACTTCTCAAAACACTGCAACATTTTACAAAGGATTGTTTTATAAATTGATACTTAGAACCTCATTTCTCTTTTATTTTAATACAAGCAAGATTCTCTGTACACATAGTATATACACAAAATACGATTAGGCTTTGTAGCATGTCTTTTATAGCAGCATGAATATATTAAACCATCTCACTCTGGGAATGTAAATAAATATTGTTTCAACATCAAACTTCCCATGCATAAACTGTATTGGTTCTGAAATAGCCTACTGGACCGGCTGACATGTGACAGTTTTAAAATCAAACATTTGTAACAGAAGGGGCTACAGTTATGATTAATATATCAAGAGACAGAAAAGAACGCATAATACCATCTGAAATGTTGCAAATCACCTTTCAAACAACTAAGAATATTAACTTTTTATTGGTCAGAAAGCATCACCAGCTAAAATCATATGAAAATTGAAACTGGGGAAGCATGCTAATGCAAACTGCCGTAGTACATTGCTCAAAGTTTAAATAATGTAAATTTCTTAAAGATGTTAGATATATTTGAAAATTCTGCTCCAGTTCCAGTTTGAACAGTATTCTCAGTCCTGCTGGAACTGACAATAGCACTAAAATTAGAAGGAAAGCGAAGGACAATGTAAAAACAGAAACTGACATAGTTCAGTTCAGTTTTCATAGTTCAGTTTTGGTGTTTTCCTTTCACTCATCAATTTCCAGTTTTAAAAAGCATTATCTGAAAAATGTCTGTCTTTTCCCACCTAACTATTTGGTTTGATTAAAAAGAGCAATAGTTCTTTTATCATGTGTCTTTCTACTGTCAGAATGCTTTTTGTATTTGCTAGCAATCAAAACAATCTGTACAATTCTCTTTCTGGGAAGTCTGGTTGTTTACTTACATTTTCCATAAATGTTTTGATACTGCATGTATTCTATCACTCTTGAATAAAAAACAAATGTTTCTTCTGTCCTGCCAAGGTTGACTAGTACATCTTCAGTAAAGCCTATCCTAGCAGGATAGGAAAATGGAATTCTTGTCTACTATTTCACTACTTCTTTTGGTCATTCCTTGCCATTAAGCACAAAATGTCTAAAGAAGATTTAAAGTAATTTTGTTTGATCAGGAGTAGGTGAGATATCCTATTTAGGTCATGAAAGTTCATACTATAATCTTTCTAGTCTAAATATGGTGAAAATAATTACCTGGGAACAAAAGGGATTAATCCTTTATTGTAAGAACATGTTGAAATCTTTAACTCAGTGCTAGTAAAAAAGCATTTTCTTTTTTGCAGAATATAGAAATTTTGTAAACATTAATCAGCACATATAAATTATATACTGAAGTCTGTGGATTCATATAAAGTAAGGAACTTTACCTCCAGTTTCAATAGCAGGATTTGTGCAATGCTGAATTTGAAGAATTAAAGTTTCTGAATTTTTAGTGGAATATCTGTTGAGACTTCCCCCAGTTTCTTTAGTTTTGGATAATAGGCTTTTTAAGGAGGTGACCTCACTTGATATTACAGAAGTTTCTTGGGGGTGGGAAGAAAATGTAACTAACTTGTAGTTAATTCCAATGTAATAGCAGAGCAGACTTCACTTGACAAAGATTACTGATACATGAACTTTAGCCATTAGGGTTGTTTCTGCAGAAGTCAGCTGCTAGCCTCAGAAGAGCACTCAGCACATTGAAGGGATTGGCCTCAGCTGTTCGCCCGAGGGCCCTGTCTCTGTTGGTAATGGGGAGTGACCTCCATCAGGCAGGTCAGAGCAGAAACTCCAGATGCTCCAACCCTTGAAGGAGCCAGCATCCTTTCTCTCAGTACAGGTGTGGCTGGCTAAGTTAAGATAACTAAAGTTGGATGGATGCCATTTTCTTCTCTTTTCCAATTTTCTCTTTCTTTTCTCGTTTTCTCTTTTCTTTACTGTGACTTTAACTAGAAGTGGTAGGAATACTTTCTCACTGACACAGTTCTGATGGCTGGTGTATGTATGTCTACAACATATCATATGATTACTTTCCTGATAATCTTTACACACTGAATCATTGTGCTTCACCAGTTGAAGCTGAAGCACAGTGGAATATATTTATATATTTGTCTCTATATATATGAGATACTTCTTATATATTAAATTTAAAAAGTTATTGTCATTAGAGTGAAAGATTAAACCTACAAAATAGATCAGGCATGCAATCAGATCTTGTTGTTAAGAAAGTCTGAAAAGTAGTTTTCTCCATTTGCAGAAATAGTGATTAGTAATAGTGCCAAATCTAAATATCTATCTTGGTCAGTATAAAGATACTAAAATAGGCAACCTCATATATAATGAAATTATGATACAGCTTTTTCTTGTTTCAGTGTCATGGAATGCACCAGTATTTTGGATCACAGCATTTCACATGCTTTTTAAGGAATGGACCAGTGAAGGTGATCTATCAAGAAATGACTTTAGAGTGGGTAGTTTAAAATATAAAGAACCTTTATGTTTGATTGTTCATGAATAAAAAGTTTAGGAGAAAATCCAATTTTGTACTGCTAGAATTCATTGCAGAGTAGGTATGCACACTAGATAAAAGTAGCAATAATAAAGTAAAAAAATGAGAATATGGATGAGTTAGAAGAACCTGCTTAGTCTCTATTATAGCTGATATAAACCTTTTCTGGGGCTGCGTAGGAATACATTTCTAGGGTGGTAAGTTATAAAAAGAAACTGTCTATAAAACTACTGTAAGCTCATACGTAATAGTTTTGTTATATAAAAGTGGGGAAATAAATTACAGACAAATTGCCAAGCAATAAAATTGACTGAATTACATTTGATTAAAAACATTCACAGTAAAAATGGCATCCACATATTTTACAGATGATAGAAGAAATAAGATTTTGGTGAAAGGTCTGCAATAAAGAAATAAATATAAGTAAATGTACACCGGAAATATTACATTACACTCTGAAAAATAAAGTTTTTCCAATGTGCTCAATTTTTATGGATGGAATAGAATTAAAGTCAAAAACAGTTGGAAAACAGCTTTCAGCCTGATGTTTTAAAGCAATCAGAGGTCAAATGTAACCACAAATCAAAATAAATTTTGAAGAGGCTTTAGTAACTAACAAACACAGGAGGTGGTTTACAGCAGCTCTTTTCCTTTGAACAGACATTGATTAAAATCAGTCAGACCACTCACTTCATTCCAGCTGAGGGAATGATAATGGACCCCATTAAAACCTCTGCAGGTGTCACAGAACGTGAGCATGACTTTACAAACCAACAGAGCTTAAAACTGATAATTGCTATCAGTTTCATGAAAGACCTGGACAGGAGCTGCATGTATACTATGAGTAACCAGGTATGCAGGGAAAAGTAAAAATGGGCCTCTCTCTTTATTCAGAGTTCAGTGAGTAGAATTTCATTTCCTTATCCTCCATTTATAATAAGGACAATAAGCTAAGAGTGTAGAAATTTCTGTGAAAAGAGGTGCTCCACTGAAACTCTTTCTGGCTTTAAAACTGACCTTCAATAAATAGGTCCAGAGCCTTAGGAGAAACTATGTACTTAGCATTACTCCTTGAGAAGCAAAAACTATGGAACTCTCTTCAAATTCTGAACTCCTGATGTCAGACACAGAATATGAATTCTTGAGCATTCTAGAAGAATTCTTCAAATTCTAGGCAGTAATTTATGGATCAATTTAGTAAAAATAATTATTTTTCAGCTTATAACTCCTATTGATGTTGCTTTTGTGCACAAACCTGTTTGCTTATTCCTCCCCACTGTCCTGTCTCTAGCAGGTCTGGAGGCTTTTACTGTCACCTCCTTCCAGTCCCTTTCGAAGAGAATTCTTTCTTCCAAAATATCTGTGTGACACTAGACACCCATTCCTTCCATATACTGAAATTCTTTAGAAAAATACAGAGTTGAGCTGCCCAGACTTAGATATCACTTAAATATTTTATCTTCATCCCTTTCCTTCTGTTTCCTTCTGTTATCTTTTTAGGTCATTTGAAGGGAAATTTTATGGGTTGTTTTGTACCACCCATCTATAAGACTCTGGAGCTCACTGGGATCTCTACCATTTCTCAGATTCAAAATCCCTAAAACCAGATACAGAAATATGAACTCATTAGTATCCTAATGCAACCAATAATATTAAACTTTCTATTGGCAAAACTTAGCAAAAACATTTCATCCCAATAATCTTTGATATGTTCTCTACTTGGAGTATTTTTAAAGCTTCTTATTGACATAACTCTGTTAAAGTGCTTTTCAAAGTAGTGCTCAGCAGGCAGGTGGTATTGTGCAATATATGTAGTACAAGCTCACATTACAAATGATTTGTCACTCTTAAAACAGAAACTGAAGAAAAAGTATATCAGCAAGGCTAAGAAAACCTATTCAGTGACTCTGCTTACAGAAATACATGTTTGTTAGTTTATGTTGTTTATACATAAATAGCAGCACTATATAAAACACAATTCTATGACCAGTTGGATTTGTCTATTTTTTTTTGATGTTTATATTCCATGAATCAATATACAGGCCGTACTTAAATACTAGGGCTTGGACTATGCTCCTTATTTACTCATTTATTTGTCTATACACAACTACCTAGGCCATAGCTTTCAATACTACTCAGTGCTTTGAAATTCTGCCAAATATTCCTTAAAAAATACTTTAAGAAAGCTGAAAAATAAACAATCTCTGGAGCAAAAGTAGAAAAAGAAACCAACCAAGCAAACAATGCAAAAAATCCCAAAACCCAACCAAAACCAGAACAAAATATTCAAGGTATTGAAGTGGAATCACTTCTTACAGGACACAGCTGTCATGAGTTGCAGGGAGCAACACCATTTACAGCAGCTGGTAAATTAGCTAAAGCCAGGCTATACAGAGCAAGACAATATCACTTTCTTCCCACTCACATGTGATCTGATATGATTCAAA
This sequence comes from Bombycilla garrulus, assembly GCA_013400315.1. Classification (NCBI taxonomy): domain Eukaryota; kingdom Metazoa; phylum Chordata; class Aves; order Passeriformes; family Bombycillidae; genus Bombycilla; species Bombycilla garrulus. Next base: position 363,989 of record VXBU01009289.1, on the reverse strand, counting down.
CAGTCTTTTAATGTCATTTTATTACAGATACCCTGAAAATTCTCTTGTATCAAAAACCAGTTTAATGTACTCTTCTATATCCATTTAGTAATACAACAGATCTACTTACCTATTCCTCCTTTCTCTACAAAGCCATTTAGTGATGTTTAGAAAAATGATGAGAATTTTATTTCTAGAAAAATAACCTTTTTTGTTGTGTTCCCCACAGTTCATGCTTTGAGCCAAAACCTGCCCTTGAATAACCACAACAGTCAACAGCACTGGGAGGAATGGCCAGACAACTGAAAGAAGAATTCCTCACTCTTAGGTTGTTGTAAAAATGCTTATAAAGCATCAAGGAGAGGGGTAGGAGAGGAAGGGCAGAGAATGTTTAAGGAAATTTCCTGGAGGCTGGGCTTGGAGATTAGAGAAAGCATGCACCTGCCATATATCTTATCCATTTCACTAAAATGATATTCAAAATCAGGCAATGCTGATATTCCCAGAATTGAAATAATAAATAAAAAGAACTTCCAGCTAAACTAATCATTATCACACTACAGTCTTTATATAATGTGCTATTTACAGGGAAATACAAAAAGTATTTGATTCATACAAGTACTACAAAGACTACATGTGATGAAGAACAGCTACTACACTAGGCAAGGGTATGGATGGACCCTGGAGTCAAAAATAATAGTGCATTTCCCCCCACTTACCAGTGCAACAGGTGTTCAGTGCAAAACAAACTGTGTTCACTCCCTTTGATTTCAATGCATTTTCTCTAGAGAGCTCCTAACAGAGTCACAGTAATTTTTCTATGCTCTCATCAGCAGCACAATAGCTTTGGTGAAGGAAAGCAGTGAGCTGGCTGCCGAGTGGAATGCAGAGAATTGGCAAGTGTAGAAAAAGTGGAGAAGCTACAAAAATTTATTTTCCAACAAAATAACTCTCCACAAGCTGTGTCAATTTTTTCTTACTAAAACAAATACTCTAGAACACAAAGATTTTACATTTCCAGTGAAACTCACAGTAACATTTGCCTGTTTTTACTCTCCTGAAGTCTCAACAAAGAGCCAGCAGATTTATGCTTTCCCAATTACCTGGGTCAGTAAATTACTTCACATTCCCTGAATGCAATTTGGATTTTTAAATTAAGAGACAGAATGTAGAAATAGACTTGTTGGGCTTTTGAGTAACCTTCGTTTTCTTCAGTAGATTCTCACAGTTTGCTGCCTAACGTGCACACGTACACGAACACCAACCCACCACCCACCCACTCACATACACACCTCCAACATGTGTGCTCTGTTCACTGACAGTAGAATAAAAATTAAGCTGTGCCCATTGCAACATTGTGACCTGAACAGAGAAGAATAATTTATAGTGGTAAGTTCATTATCTTTACCGTAACTTTAAAATGCAAAATTTGGTTTGCAATGACAGCAAAAGGTATAAGAGTTACACCCTTTATCTCAAGCACTCATCTGTATTTACAATAAGCTTTCTGCTACAGAAGAAAAAGTATTTGGATTGAACACTGTTACAGATTTCCTACGTGAGGCTAGTTCCAGTTGCCAGTAATTCAAAAGCAAATCTGCTGACTTGGCATTAGGACTCTAAAACAGTGTGATCAAACTTATATAGTAAGAAGGTGTCTGCAGAAATAACATTTATAAACTGTATATACAGTACACAGTACCAGTACATAGAAAATAGATTTTGACTCCATGATCCCCTGTGTGTAAGGCAAGACTGAATTCTGTCTTCATAGGGAGACCACCAGAGGTACAAGCAACAGAGTGGTGCTTAAAACAATATGCAAATCAAGTGCATTCAAATTAAAAATTAGAGCAGACAAAAAGTTTTAGATTCTTTTTATGTGCTGATCCTGGCTTGCTGAATACATGGGAAGTTATTAAACATCAAATGTACCTTTTTTTTAAAAACACTAACAACACCTTGATGGCAACAGATATTGTTCAAGTGGCAGCTACCAAAAACAGCTTGAAAAATGTCATAGTACAACATCAGGAACTCTTCAGTTGTACTACACTAATTCATATAGCACTAACCAAAAAAATAAGTAAATGAATATTCTATTTCATGCTATTGCTATGCAAGCAACAGCAATACAAATCAGCATACAGAAGGATACCATATGTTCTGCAAAGAAGAACCCAAGATATTTTCAAGGGGCATTGTTACAAGACTTCAAAGAAACACAAGACTGCCAGAGGCGAAAGTTACTGACGGATGTAAACATCCCTGTTCCACTCTCCTGCATCGTTACGTTTTTTCGATATCACCTCCCCATCCTTGTCACAATATTGGTCCCTTGATTTATGACGACTGCGCTGTTTGTTGCATTCATTGTGGTCCTGCTCGCGGTCCCTCTCCTTCGAGCGATGCCGGGATTCTCTGTGTCTGTGTTCACTCATCCCGTGGGACTCGTCTCTGTGATTATGATCCCTGTGAGAATCATAGTGGTCACCATGCTCATGTGAGTAGTCCTCCTTTGGCTCTACATAAGCTGAATCTCTGCTGTCTTGTGTTTCTGAGTCAAAAGTTTCTTGCCTGTGAAGGCCTCTGGCACCACTGCGATGATTGTGGTGTTGGCTGGAGGAAGAGCGGTGCTGGGATTTCTTGATTGGTTCGACCCGTGCTTCCTCTTCAATGTGGGAACTGCTGCGCTCAGGGACCGAGTGGTCATTCCTCTGGTCTCCTTGAGATCCCTGCTACCAGAACCAGCAGTAAGGTCATGAGGTACACATTGGAAAACGTCCCCCAATATCAAATTCAACTAGAAAGTACCATGAAACCAATATAATTTTAAGTACGAAACAATCCACTTTGATTCTAAACTAGGAAAGAAACCATTAGTACTCAACTTTCACTGAAAAATCAGTATTATAATACAAACAATTCTTTTTACTCTCATCCAAATGTAGGGTGGCATTTGGGTTATTCTGTGGCGCTTTCTCATTTCTTGTGATGTTTCTGACTACTTCACTTAGCAATAATTGCTGCCACCCTCCAAAGAAAAAAGAGAGCATGCAGAAACAGGACAAACTGCAGAAAAATTGAGAGGAGATTTCATGCCAGGACAGGGCATATATCAGTTGAGAGTTTATAGATGCGTGTCTGGAAACAGCCGCTATGGGAAAGTGATTTTAGAGGGCTGAGGAGGTGGATGCAAAGAACCAAAGTACAAAACCTTGGCTCTTACAGAGCAACTTTTTTTTTAAGGAAAAAAAATGCAATTGAATCTGGTATGAATAAAGTTTGTATTATGATACTAATAGTATCACTGACCTTCTGTTTTCTCAGCAATAATTTCATTTCTTCTTGATAATGAAAAATTAAACATTGACCTCATAATTTTAAGAGCTCGAGAATACAGCCAATTGCCAAGAAAAGCAGGAGGAGAGTGATATTATCACATAAAAAATTTCCTAACACACCACTGCTATTAAAAGACTGAAATAAAAATTACCAGGTAATAAACCTACTCTTCACTCGCATAAATGCTTTGAAATCACTGCAAAATGAACAAGCAGCATTATTTACCTCATTTGGGGGTTTCACTACATTAACCTGCTTTTATTGCCAAATCGCAGCTAAGGACTTCTCAGGCTTAATTGCAAAATTTAAATAGTTAGTATTGAAATTGAATTACGATTCTCACCTGAGGTGAAGAATGTCAAGACAAAATCATCTCTGCTGCCACAAAATTAATGTAGATTTTACCAGAGTTATACAGGTATTTGTTTGTGAGACTGCTCTGAATACCAAAGTTAGTCTTAAGTTTGCCCTTCTATGTTCAGAGTTGTCTAAAAATAAGGATTACCCCCAGGGCAGCTCATGGATGTATCTTCTTTCTCTCTTTCTATTTTGTGGAAAAGAACTAGGGGAAGGAAATTTTGTCCTTCAGCCAAAGATCCTGGCAGGTGGGTTTCCTAGCAACCCAAAAAGTAAAAATACAGGAACTTGGACAGGAAAATAATCTGTTTTTAATCAGAAACTTATAAAAAGCAACATATTTCAAATCAGCGATTTGCTAAATTTGACAAATCTTAATTTTCTAAGACATTTTGTTATGTAAACTTCTGAGAGATGAGCTGGGTTTCTAATGTGAAACAAAGTATAGATGAGAACAAGGTAACAGAAATAGCAGTCCAATTTCTTATTTGTTTTTGCATTTGTGATTCTCAGGATGATTCTGATTTGTCAGAAAGGAATATAAAAATTGTAAACATGAACAGATCTGTTCAAGGTGAAATGAAATGACTCAACAGAGGTCAATTGTATATGAAATTAAGTGAAAAGCATAAGGGTCCAAAGCAGTGCCTGCTTTGCATGTGTAAACACAACTTTTATCAGTTCATCACCATGACTGGTTTTAAGGCACATAAACATGGTATTCATATGAAACTCTATAATTCTCATGCGGTAAAATGCAAGTACCTATACATAACCATGACTTATAAAATCTGTCATTGATGTGGTTTGAGAACAAATGCAAAATTTGAACCTGCATTGGAAACGCTGCTACTTTTACAAACTCAGAATGCATCTTCTGTGCTATGATAAGCACATGTGAAGGAACACAATGAATCAGTTTAGAACCAATACCTGAATTTCAGAATAGTGTTAGGGCTGTTGGGATTTATGGGCAAATTCATTGACAGTAACTTTCATTAAATATTACAGGGATACTGAACAGGTAATATATGAATTAGAGTCCAGTTCATAATCAAATTCAGGCTCTGATTTGGAGTCAACTCTTCAGTAGGGGAATTTTACGGCCCACTTTCATAAGGTGTTCTGTCTAACATAGAGCAAGTTTGAGATAATCCTACTTCAGTACTCAGTTTGTACTTTCGAAGAAGTAGGGGCTCTTGGAAAGAAGTTTTAACAGTGTTGAAAGAGGAGAGAGAAGCCTTTGTCCACTGAGTGAACTGGCCTTGCTCCTTCCTTCCAGTGGTCCCTGACCACCTGCACCATATGTACATGATGTTGCTCCAGTCCTTTTGGAGTTAGCCAACTACTTCCATATAAGTTCGTTTCAAAGCTCTCCCTCAGAGAGACACAAGGTGTAAGGTCGTGGTCTATTTCATTTCAAACGGTCCCAGGAGGCCTCATGCCTTCGAGCACCTCGTGCCATGCAATGCACTCAGGCAGCTTCATGCTGTAAAATTGCCACTCTGGCAGCTGGCAACACAAATTCCCCTTCACAAAGTACACTGGGGACTTAAAAACCACAAACCTAAAATATGTTTCATGGCAAAGGGGCCCTGTATTGGCCCCAGGGGAGGATGACTCCAATGCTCTGCAGTGCAGATGTGGCTCCCCTAGACCAAACAACTGGTGGCTTTTCCCTGCAGAGCAGGCCAGAAACATGGCACAGGCATAGACTTTAAATTCTCTAAATACAGGGTCTTAACACTGTTGAAAGAATGGGTTCAGCCATCATCATTAAAAAATAGACCCAGTCTGTGCCAAGGCAATGCCAAGCTCAGGTTTGAGATGCCAGCTGCAGATGTATCGTAGAAAAATGAAACTAAAGGAACAGAAAAGTTTTATGTTCCATAAGGGACCCCTGTTGATTCACACTTCTGTATTAGTAGACCTACAAACAAACCATGAAACTGCAAATACACCCTCATTTTTAGTCCTTAAAATAAAAATCTGTTAGTTTGTAAGGAGACAACACAGCATTCAGAAAAGTGTTACTGAACCTCAGCATAGTTCCTTCAGAGAATGTGGTTAATACAATGTGAGCTATAAATCCACACCCAAAAAGCATAAAAAAAACTTGAGCAAAATAATTTAGAAGTTTACAAAGCAAAGAAAGTTTATCTAGCAAGGCTGCACACAACAATACTGGATTTCATACTCAGAAATTCTTCCAGCTCACAATTTTTTCAAGGTGTTTCAGCTCTGAGGACAGAAAAAAAGGCAGATATGAGCTATAGCTTACAGTCTCTTTTCCTGCAACTGTGTCCAAAAGAAAAAGGAGATACCCTTCAAGATGGCTAAAGAAATTTTTTATGTTAAAGAACATACCTGTCAAGTCTGTGGTTTTCTAATGATAAATAAATTATTTGCCACAAAAAATTGTTTTGCAAATCCACAAAAAAAGAGCATAACTTTTTGCATTTTAATTTGGGTGGAGATACATTTTTTTCCCTTTGATTTTCTAAAAGGACGTGTTTTTCTTAGCCAACGTTATGAATTGTAATTTACACATGTATATAATTTATGGGTATATTTAATTTAGGTAGAAATTTAGATGTAATAATCATCTATTTGATCTGTGACAGATCTATTTTATTCCCTTCTGTGAACTTCTCAGCCTCAAGGAATCCCTCACTACTTATCATGAAGTAGTGAAGTAGTTTAAACATTTCATTTCATATCATGCAACACATATCCAAAGGAAAGCATCTCCTTATGCTGAACACCTCAATAAAATTATACAAACCAAAAGTCAAAGGAGAATAGAGGGGACATAATATGCCCATATCAACAGGCAAATCAGCGCAGAGGCAGGAGTAAAGCTTGCTTTTCTCAGCTCACTGGAGAGTGTCCTCTCACTGGTCAGAACCTAGAGCCTCTCTCAAGGTCTTTCTGCACAATGTGCAGTGCAGCAGGACTTGGATTTGATGTAAGAGTTTGGCCTGAAGGAAGTTTGTACTTTTCACAGCAATGGCCAGTGAATGAAAGAACAAATACTGGAAGGGCCACTTTAACCTTGAGTCTTTACTACAGTCAGTCATCCTAAACCTCTACAACTCTAGAGTCTGTGGGAAGATTGGAACAGATTTCCGTCCAACATTTGTGGATCTAGCCTGTAAATAACCCAGTTTGTCAAGCAGGGCCTCTGGGGCCGGGATTTGCCTATTAGACATAGCGTGCCCATCAGTCAGAAAGTTACCAGAGGCTGGAATGTGCATAGTCTAGTTTTATTTCTCTGGCTGGATTACATATGGCCAGCTGTAAAAATGCTTGTGGCTGGTACACATATTACTGGCACAGTGGTGTCCTGGGCACAATAAAACCTGAAGTATTCCATTTCACATCAACATATGTTTTCAGTCAGGCCAGCTTAGTCCTTGGAATCAAAAGCAGCCCCCTAGTCAATACACGGTACTACGAATACAATAGCAATAACAGTAACATGCTTGCATTTGCCTTTTATACTGAAAATGGGTGAATGTCTACTGAAAAAGCTTTTACTCTATCGACAACAGGAAAACATATTCAGCATATTCTAGTATCAGCCTAACTCTGCGCTTTGGAAGGAGAAGTTGACAGAAGAAAAAGAAGAGATGACATAAAAACTGTACCTGTAAATTAATATTTGGACCTGGGCTAATAGGAAGAGTGGCTGTTGCAAGTGTGCGAGTGAGAAGCTGGTTAGGAGGATTGCTGCTAGGTGGATGTGTGGCCTTCCAGTAGGCTTCCAGATAGTCAGCAAGGTGCTCACAAGCATCTTCAAGCTGGTTCTCATCAAGAATTACATCGAACATTTCCTGATAAAGGAAAGGTTTCAGTAAGAATAATCACCAGGCAAAGGGAGATCAGCTAGAGACATTGATCAAGCTTTCCATTAGTCAAAAATGAACCACATTTTTTGTACTTGTATTATGATATTTTGCCCTTTTTTGTGTTTGTTTTTCTGACTGCATTTGATATAAAAGACTGTAATAATTAGCACAAATGTTACACTTGCTAAAGCGAGGCCTTGTGACTTCCACACGGTAATGCACAGTCAAAGAAGACAGGGAAGAAGCTTGAACAAATCGTAAATTTACAGAAAGAACAGATAAATATTGAAAAATTTAGAACTGAAAAAAATTGAATGGCAAGAAAGGGATTTAATTCCTTTGTACAATAACTATAAGAAAACTAAGGCAAACTATGACCAATAACTAACAGAAGTAAGAATACAGATCATTCAGTTTCCAAGTATCACACAAATATTAGGTAAGAGATTAGTCACGCAGTCTAATTTTAGTCTTCTTAAGTTAGGAGATGAGTTTCATCCATTTCCTCCCTGGTTAGGGAGCAGAAGGCAGCTTTGAGGGCCTGTGGAGGTCTCCAGCATTCTTCACTGACTTCCCGGGGGCCTGAGCATTGCTTAACTGTGATGTTTGAACTTAAATAAGTGAAGACATTCCCTTCACTCAGCTCCATAACTATGGCAAATTATATCTGCAACTGAACTGTACTTCCATCTTCTGGTTTCTTACCCATACTCTTGACAGCTGAGTACGCAGGCAGCAATGCATGCCAGGTTTAAAACACAGTAGGGGTGACATCTGAAGAAGAACTGCAGAGCTGTCAGCTACACAGCTCCTGCCCCAGAGGAAGCTACTCAAACTACTGGCCTAACTCTAAACGAACAGAGATAAAGCACAGTCACTAAGAGGGTTCATTTTTCGACCAACAACCCTCTAAAACTTATCAAGTAAAACAAATGTTCAATTTACTGACTGTATCAGCACACATCCTAATAATTGATTGTGACTCCGACTCTTTTTCCCCTGCACCCTAGTGCGGAGCCCCAGGACCTCAGGAGGTGTTCTGCAAAAAGCAATAGTTAAATATGGCCAGAAGAGGGCAAACGTTCTTGAAAATTATATAATTAACCTCGTGCTTGAAAAGAAAGGCACCTTTCAGAGACAAGACATAAATTAACAGTAACTCACGGGAGGACACTGTGCCAGTTTATCAGCTGCCACCATCTGAACATTAAGGTGTTTGGCCTGAGATTTCCCTCGAGATTTTATCAACCTCTGTAAAACCTGTGAAGAATAAGGCATTAAAAAAGTGAGCAGGCTCAGACTTAATATACATATATAACCACTTAAAATGTTTACATTTGAAACTTCTCACATAAGCAGAGCAAATTCTTCATTTGCTGGCTTCAAGAACAATTTCCATGTTCCCTCATCCAGGATGTGTTAATTTTCATTTACATCCAAATATCTGCTTTCCTTTACAAGCACTAAAAAGTTTACACTCCTGCCTTTTTTTCTACTCCTTCTGGTTTCATTTGTTTCTAAGTTGAATTTTTTAAATTGATCTCCTGAGTTCTCTTCCCACTAATTAATTTTTCTCTTTCAAATGCCTCTTCACAAGGTCTCAGCATTTTTTTACACACAGTGAAAGTATTTTCTCAGATGTTAAAGTTTAGCAGTCTGATACTCAGTCAAAATCATTCTTTCATTTCCACATTATTTTGATTTAACAAACCATGAGCACTACTTAAGTGATTGATACTAAAATTGCAAACGCAATTAAAAAACTCATTGGAGCTACAGCATCTTTTCCAAAATAGGTTTTGGTTAACACTAGAGCTCATATACTTTTTTGATTATCAATTCTGCACTATCCAAAGGGAAAAAAATAGCAATATATAGCTTTGAACCTAAATGAGGATGTGATTATCTGCATTTAAGGCTCAAAAAAAACCTCCAAAAAAAACAACCCAAACTCTCATCTCCCCCCAAAAAACAACAAAGAAAACAAACATAAAACCCTACACCCCCCCCCCAAACAAACAAAAAACCACCAAAACTGAAAGAACATGAAGGTATCTAAAATATTTACCTTAGGAGAAGAAATCTTTACGTATACTATAATGGGAGCCAAAGAGGTTTTGCTCAGTTGAGCTGGGTGGTTAATGGTATCAGCATCAAGCACTACCAACTGCAGCGTCCTGGCTAATTCAAAAATCCGTTCAATTTCACTTTGAACTTCAGCTGCAAAATAGAAAATTAGAATTAAGAAAATACTAAGAGGTGATTAGTTTTAAGAAAAGTGACATTGTAGTAGACTGGTGTGTTGCTCCTCCTCTGGCTGCAGGAGTTGTTTTTATCCATTCGTGTCCCTGGAAGAGTAGGATGATGAACACAGCATTAATGAGAGCGTTTCACCCCTGCTTTGCTGCCCTTGCAGGCACTGCCTGCCTCTCTCACCTCACCAATTCCTGCTATTCCAGGCTGGAGAGATACTGATAACACCTTCTTACATGACCCCACACCATGCATAGAAGAAAAAGGGGTACGAATGCTTGCTGCATCAAATGGCAACCTTAATATGCTGCAAATGTGCTCCATGTAAGTAATGTCAGCTCAGAGCTCAATGTTACCCAGTAACCAGTTTGCTCAAACTGGAGTGCCTGATATAGGCAATAGGAATTACTGATTACTACATCAGTAGAAACTACTGCTTTTCCATTTACTTCAACTTATCAAAGTTACCTTGAAATCTGGACTTATCTGAAAAACAGGTTTTTTTCTACTGGCCTCAGCATACCATGTTAAAAATTTGCCTGTTATGTGTAAAACACTTTTATAAGAGAGAATAACTGAATAATCCAAATAATGCTATGGTATCCTCCTCACAATCCTAGGAGCTGTGGAAAGCTGATTTTCCCAGAGGAAAATCATCTTTTCTTCTGGTAGTCATGCTCCCAACTCCTCAGTACCCTGTCTGATTGGCAGTACTTTCCAGGGCAAACCTCTCCAAGACAGATGGGCTGCATCCGCTTTCACAAGTGGTGTAGAAACTGTCTTCATTCCCCAATGAAATAAAACTACATCTTATAATAGCTAAATCATCTTTAAAATGAAATCACATTTTCCTGCTCAAATCTTGCTATTGGATGATTTTACAGAGGAATTAGAGAAGCTGGGTGATTTATGCAAGTCTATAAAGAAAGTCATTGGGCCAGACAAGACTAATCCATATAGGTTTCCCTTTAAAGGTTGTGCACGGTTCACGAACCAAAACCAGATTAGATAGCTAGCCCCTTCAAAGAAAATATTAGAAGACAACCAATGGAGACTTAAAGGTCAAGAAGAGGTATCAAAAATGTAATAGAGAGTTTCTTGAAATCAGATTATCACCCTTTTATCTATTACGCTGGCAAAAGCTTAACTTTTTTTTGAAAACACAACCTATCTGATCTGGCTAGAGAGAGAGTTTTCTATACCAAATGGTCTCTTTCAAGAGATATGAAGAGATTGAATATTTTTCTCTCTTAGAATAGCAACTGAATAAATCAGATACTATAAAAAGGCTGCAAAATTTCCAAGAGAGAGCAAGGCATCAGAGCTAGTATTTTGGTTCCAAATCAATAGGTGACTGCTATTTTATAGCAGTTTATAAACAAAGTATCATTTTGTAATGTCATTTTATAAACAAAGAAACATCTAAATGGTCATCAGAAAATCTATCTATGACATCCTTTATTGGAGGAGGTGGGCATTGGTTTGGATTTATTAGAGATCACTTCCAACTGTTTGTGGTTATCTGCAGTTTTGGGTGAGCACATGCAATCAGTCTTTTACAGCAAACACTGTGAGATGTGTATGGTGTGGTATGGAAAACATTGATGCATGCTTTGCTGCTGCTCAATAAAAGCACTGTGGTCCTGCTGCTGTCTGAATTAGGACCACATTTCTTAAGACAAAACTTCTGAAGGTTCTTGGCACATTCACAATTACATTCTCTACAACTTTGTTGCATAGAGATACTGCTGAAATCACTGAACACCACTGTCTCAGAGTTTTAGCAGAAGATAATCAATAATCTATCTATCCCTAATTAAAGTTCAAATGACAACTAGAATAAACATATCAGAGATAATTTGTCACGCTGTTCTGATGATGAGTTTAGATTGCTTTTCTGCGATTTCAAACCAGGTTCAACACTAGTCAGTATAACAATATTAGTTAATGTATCGTTTTAAGACCATTCCAGACTCCTAAAAGACTCTTGTTCTAGACAATTTATAACCAGCAAAATCTGTCTCTATGCCATTGTTTGTAATTTTGTCTGGGGAAGCAGTTATTTGCTACACTGCTTGAAGCACTTTTCTGCCAGTAGATAACACATCTTCGTGGACTAGATTTCCTGCTATACTTTCTGAAATGCCCTTTGCCAGGAGCGAGTATATCTCAGGGTATGTTCTATTGTGAAACACACCCACGGCAATAACTGCAGGCAACTATGGTCCTATGAACCAATAGTTTCCACTTGAGTCTGAAGATGGAGAGAGATATTTTTTGTCAATTAAAATGTACTTCAGTACTTATTTTTCTTATCTTGGGTATAGGAGAAAAGTTCAAGAAACTCCACTGCATGATTGGGGAACTAATACCTGTGCGTCTACCTCTTCAGTCAGAAATGGATGCGAAAAATGACTCTGGGATAGGTGAAGAGGTCCTGATCTCCTGTTCCTTAGAATACTTCTTCAGCTTCTGGAAAAACCTTCATTTCGCTTGAAATCTTGGAATTCCAACTTTACAAGATTGTTGCAATTACTTACATAATAGTAGCTTCTCTTTTTAGATAACAAAGGCTTTATCCACTGCTACTGCTTTGGATTTCATTTTTCTTTAGCAATATCTCTCAAAAACCAAATTCTATACCTGTAAAAATTCCTTCACAACAAGACATTCAACACAGATTTTCTCTCAGACTTTTGCCCAAAGTAAGCAAAGAACTCAAAAAGTCATGTGGGGATAGTAACACAAATGTCACTGGTAGTTAAAATAGGGAGCTGAGAACAGTGACAGTAGGGTATCTTCAAAGCAGCACAGTAATAGCTTTGCAATTTTCCCACCTCCATGAATACCATCTATTTATAATAATGTCCCTTCTTATGTACTGGAGAGGCATAAGAGTGAAGTTAGAACATTAAACTCCAATAAATTGTATTTGCCAATCATAATGAGAGGCATAAAAATAATTAGAACTACTGTGACAATCATCATGAAATGCTGACAGCCCAGCTACAACACCCAAACCCAGAAATCAGCCACCAAATTTTAAAGTGACCCTTACAATCTATTTCATAAGGTCTCCTTGGTAACCAGAAAGTGAAAATACTTTTAATGACAGGAGCACTGAGCTATTTATTCCATACAATAAGGAGTCAGCTCTAAAAAACAGTAAGTACACATCTCCCAGAGAACTTTAAGTACAGCACATTTAAACTTGCTTCCAAATATTAATTACCAGTATCACTACTGCACCTTGAACATAAATTCAGTGTAATGAGAGGACGAGTAAATCACTTATCCCATTATGGCGGCAGACAAATATTCTGCACACCAGTTGTGCCTCACAAGTGAATTCCAAGAAAAAAATCTTTCCCAGTTCACTACAATAATCTTATCTAAAATACAGGCAAAGATACAACAACATTTTATCTCTGTCAATTCACCAATAACATGATGAACTGTGGTGGAACTTAGGGTCACTTATGTAATGCCATGGAACATTCTCTATGCTACACAGCTGGAGAGACACAACCCTCCTGAAAACCTGGGCTGCATCCACAGCAGCCAGGAGTCACTGGGATACTCAGCTTGACAGAGCAATTTGTTTCAGCAAGACCCTGATGAAATACCAGTTCCATGAGAGGGATGACATGCAAAATGGACATGCATCTGGCCTGCAAAGGCCCAAGTGAAGCACAAAATAATGCTTACAAGCAGCAAAGAAATTTTGATCTTCACAAGGAGCAGTGAAATTCAAACTCTCAACTGAGCACAGTATGACTTTTCATATCCTATTAAATTTGACCTTGTTTCCTGTCTATGGTATCGGTGTCTCTGTTTTGTTCATTGAAACAGGTATGTAAATTACGATTTCAACTGCAACAGGCACAGAGACAAAGCATTCTAGATGTTTTAAACAGGGCTCCTTATATTACAGACATATGGAATGAAAAGAACACAACTATCAATGTATGCAATACAGAATGATTAGCAATACCTTACATAAATGGCTTTGTGTGAAAAAAAATTATAAATTAAGGAGAGCAGCTCTCAGTAGCCAAAATTTTTTAATGCTAATTCTTTTATACAAAAGCAGTTACTTAAAAATAATTAACCACTAAACTCCATGACTATAATTAAAGTAATGAGAAGTTTAAGGCAACCTGAGGATTTCCATAACAAATGTGAAATAATAAAATGTAGTTTAAGTTTGGCCTATTTCTTTTCATGCTTCTCTTTCCTCCCCTCAAGCAGCAATGCTGCTGTGGGCAGGCAGGGAGCGAATGGGGGCTTGGGCTGCGCAGTCTCCATTCCTTCCCCACGCAGGGAGCTTTAGTCCCAAAGTCTCCAGGCAGGATTACACGACCCACCTCACACCCTGGGGTGTCCCAGTGCTGGGGAGAGGAATGCTTTGTGCCACTGCTCCAGCATATCCAGCTAAGAAAGAAAAAATCTTGAAACACATAAGCAAGAGGGAATAAATGCTTTAGCTTAGTCCTCAGGCAACTGGTCAAAAGAGGCCTGGATTACAGCTGTTTTAATCAAATGTCTAACCTAAATGTAGTTTTGCGAATATGCTTAGATTTCTCTGGTCTCCACCAAATGCCTTAGCCACTAGCTTGTTATGTAAAAAAGGGAGGGTGTGAGTGGGAGGATGACAATATTTTCCAGGAAAAGTGGCTGCATGTGTTACTCATGCTTAACAGATGGGCTTCTGCAAGGGATAAGGCAGAAAGGAGAGAAGCCTCTGCTGCTCTGCCTGGAGCTCCTGCCTGGGCTCTGAAGGGGAGCTGTGGGGTGAGGTGCTGCAGGAATGCAGGGTTTTCTTCCTCCTGCCTGCTGAGGCTCAGTTTAGGCAGAATTAAGATGGTTTTCAATGTACACACACATCCAAGTGGTATTGAACAAAACTACGTCATGTTTGGAAACCTCAACATAACCAAGATCTATTTATAATGGACTAACATCTCCTGAAATGCCGCACTGTAATTAGTGAAAATATAAAACAGATAGTGTCATTTAAAAATACTAAATGGCACATAAAAATGTCTACTTCCTGCCTCATTTCTCTGGGCTAGCAAAACAATAGCATTCATGGAATGATGCTTCTGATGCCAAGTTTAAACTGGAAGTAAATTTTAATGGCCTATGAATGGAAAAGATTAAAAGCAGCAGATTGCAGCAGTAACACAAGTGGCTGAGCACTGCATAAGGGTGCACTGAAATGACTGTGCCAGGAAGAACCACAGCAGCTCCAGAAGGTGCCTTGCAGCAGCACAGCACTGCTCCTATCATCATGCTCCCCTACTACTCTGTTAATGAGGAAGTGTAACAGGAAAGAAGCAAAGAAGCAGTGTAACATTTATTTTTCATCCAGGGGATCAAGCAATTGTCTCTGCATAGCTCAGAATTGATATCATCATGTCAGGCTGGCAATAACTTGGGTGTTTGTGCACTATACCTCATTACTCAGTGCAGTGCTACAGGTTTTTACAGATCTAGTCCATACATAGGCACACAGTCCCTTAGTCTGGTTTTTTTTGTTGGTGGTTTTTTTGGGTTTTTTTTTTTTTTCCAGAACAAACATAAATACAAATGTCCAGCCTTTCTCACAGCTAGGATGTGGAACTATTCCACCCCAGGCTATTCAACCTCTCCTGTTGATGGTGTGCCACTCACAAAGCATTCGCATATTCACTGAGTGGGAGAGACACTGACTCTGTAGCCTGATGCTCATAGTGGGAGGCAAAACACATGGATTTCAGTTCCTTCTCCCAGGAAAGTTTAATTATTATGCAAAGTGCATAAGACTCAGCAGGACCAACCAACAGCCATCCTAAAGGTGATCATAGCCCTGTCATGGCAATGGGAATGATGAGTCCATGCCTCTCTTAGCAGAGAACAGAACTGAACCCAGACCTCTTATCCTTCTGGTTAAACAATGCAAACTTAGTCTTGGATAAAATGGGGACACAGACACCAACTTTAATCAGTTCCACCAGCCCAGGAGAAAGAAAAAAAACCTGGATCAATTCAACCTACAGTGTGAATAGCTTTAAGAGAAGCAAACTGTACTCTTAAAACAAACTGCTAACTAGCCAAAAATATTTTTATTCACCTATCAAAGTATCCAGTCTATTACACAGACATTCACAACCTTAGAAATTATTCTAACACATTGCTACACTACTTTGTTTTGAGCACATATTTTGTTTCAATGCAATTATCAATCATGCATATTTCTGTGCAGTATCATGAGAAAATATAAGGACAGGTTGCTAAGAGTTATCTCTAATTTACAGAAATCAATAATTTTTTTTCCCTGATATATCCTTTGAAAACACTTAGGAAATTTCATTAAAATGCTTTTCCTATACTGTATCAAAACCATACCTGCAAGTTAAAGTATTAGAAAGTTAGTAAAAAACTTCTAGTACAGAACTACCCAAAGAATTCTATAGGGAAACTCTGACCTTAGATGTTAAGAAAATCATGGCTGTCCCAGCCGGATAAAATAGTATTTTGGGACACGTGAGACAGATAAATTATAACAGGTTCACTAACTTTGTGCTACACTTTCCCCATTTGTGGGCAAAAAGAAGTATAGCTACATCCTCATGAAAACCCAGAAGATCTTAGCTGCTATTTTACTGCATTCTGGTTCAAGGAAGGCTCACGTTTACCAGGTTAACATATTTAACATTAGAGACTGAGAGTTATGGACATTTGTCACAGCTATCTTCAACATAAAATTATAAAGGGACAATCAGGATTTTCCCTAACACATTGAACATCTTCTTTATTTTCTTTGAAAGGTATTAGATCTCTGAGACTTTGGCAAGGAAATAAATTCTTGGTTAAGTCCAAATTTTGCATTCCTGTTCCTTGTCCTCTGTAAGTAATGAAGGATTTTTATGAGGCCTAGCTAGCATTGTTTTAAATTTATCTTTGATTTATACTTGAGGAAGCCTTTATTTGAAACTCATCCAATATCAGAACTGTTGTTAAATTACCAGACATGGAAAATACATAGTAATATCATATATGTATATAATATACAGCATATATATATTTAACAAATAAATTGTTATCATGGTTTCAAACACTCAATTGGCTTCTCACAAAAATATCAAGGAAAAAAAAAATCACAAGGCTGAAATTGCACAGCTAATCCACTACTATTTCTTTGAGGATTTATATTTCATTTTCAGAAGACAAAGCTTTGGGGTATCAACCTAACGATGCGAATGGAAGCTCTATACACTTTTTAGAGACAACCTTAAAAAGGTAGGTGCTGAATTGCACATGCAAACTGGGTGCATGTAATGCCTGACAGGTTATTGCATATGCACATGGAAAGCAAATAAACAGACTCCCAGGCACTTGATGGCAATCGATTTACCATGAACACAATGACACATTTTACATCCGCGGTCACACGTCTGTGTTAGAACAAGCAGATTAGGTGCACACATATCAGAAATATGGAATACCTAATCTGTAGTGTTTACTTGTCAATGTCAACATTAATTTTAGAATTACTTGAAAATAAATAAGGAAAACCAGCAAGGTTTTCTAAAAGGAAGACTTAGCAACACAGTTCGGGATCAGCTTTTGTCTGTCAGTGAGCCAGATGCAAGAAACATACAGTGGTTCTGTCAGGTACAATAAAGCACTGAACACAAAACAGCAGGAAAAGTACTTTGCAAGCTTTTATACATACCTAAAACATCTGGAAAGGGAGAGCATTAATGAAGCAAAGAATGGAAAAAGCCAACACAATCAGGTTTTGTACAAAGCATACAGCATGAGGTAAGGTTATAACGAGTGTAACATACACAGAAAAAGGTTTGGGTTCTTTCAGCAAAGAAACGCAGCAAAAGCACAAAGCTGGTTCAGTTTCTGCAAATGGCATGAGTCCATATAAAAATTTAACTCAGACAATTTAGGCTGATTTTCAGACAAATAAGATTTAACCATGTATTGTACCTTCTTGGAGAAAAATCTAGGCTTTAAAAGAAAATTTGCCCTTTCCTTCAATTTAGTTCTAACACCTCACATGTTAAAACATGTAACAATACTGACAAGCAAACATTTCTCTTTACAACAAAACAAGCTAATTAGAGTGTCCTGTCTCAAGCCAGGACAGAGAGGAATAAGACTGTACTATCCACCCAAATCTTTATGAGACAGATGCTATTTAAAAAATGTTCTTGAGAATAATAATTTTATACTAGATATTCAGTGGCAGCATTGGTTTCCAATGAGTCAAATCCCAAGTCTATTTTTAACTGATTCCATTACAAAAGCAAACTGCCAGTCGATAGGTGTGTGTAGCATTATAAGCTGACTGAGACTTCCTTACAATCCTGTAAATCCAGTTCCTCGTGGCTATTCCTATTTCTGATTATCACATTGTTGATATATGTCTTTCTGAAATTAATTCTGGTTTGTCTATTAAATTGTCCCAAAGAATGGTGCTCACTTCACTGTTTTCTGTGCTACGTACAACATGGCAGACCTGTATTAGGTGGTAAGGTAAGAGTTCTCAAAAAGAGGTAAATTTATTTCCCACAGAAAAGTATTTGGTATTAATATATTAAGCACAGTACCTTTGTAAGTAATCAATTACTTAATTACCTTAAGTAATTGATGGAACACGTATTAAAATAATAGTTGAAAACAACAAAATATTTTCAGAAGTCTCAGAAATAGCCTTCTCTGCTGCAGTTACAACTGCTGCTCACCAACATGCTCATAAGAGAGCCAGTGGCCTGGCTGCAAAAGGTACCACTACACAAAGTTTGATGAGTAAAAATTTATCTTTCCATTGAATCTGGAGGGAAGGAGGGATTTGGGTTAATATAAAGCTGTTCTGGGGAGTTATATTTGCTATCTATATTATATAGCATATATCTATATATATATATATTTGCAAAAAAGGCATTTTTAAATCACACCAGATGTAGGAATAAACCACATAGGTCTCTGTCCATGTGCCAATGGACTGCTCAAGGAGGAGAGAAAAGAGAGCAACTCATCTCTCCACATCTCATAGCTGTGCAGCTAGAAATACCTTTCAGAGCAAACTAAACCAAACCAAATACTGTTTTTCCTTACAAAGAACAAATTTTTATTGTGATGAATACCAGTTTTAAATACCTAGGCCAGAACTAAGTAATTGCAGATATTCTGGAAAAAAAAAAATCAGCACAAATTTAGTGTTTGATTAAATTCCGGGGTTTTTTTCCTCCTTCCCCACCACCCACCCCGCTCTCCCCCCCCACCAAGTGATTTGGGGAAAATA
>VXBU01009289.1:312790-344853 GCA_013400315.1 Bombycilla garrulus | reverse complement strand
TCTCCCCCCCCACCAAGGGATTTGGGGAAAATACCCTATTATTTTCATTTTATAGAATGGAAAATGTAGGTGGAGAAAAAACTCATTTTCCAGGACTCTGAAAATGAGCAGTATCTAGTATCTGCAGCAGATACTAGAAAAGAACTGATGTGGATGCGAGCTGTGATTTAATGATGTATCTATAAAACTTGTATTAGTAGAGAATACTATTGGCTGCAAAGGTAGTGCTAATCAAATACAAAATGTCAAAACAGCTCTCCTAAACCAAATCTTTGGTGATCTGTATTATAAGAGAGTACATTCAGGAACATATGATATAGTTGTTCCTTTTGGGCTGCTGTCTCATTCAGTATTCAACTCCATACACTGTCAACTGATGAGAAGCCATTGAATAATTTACTTTCTCTTCATTGTCAAATGCGTGTTTCACATCTCATTTAGAACACATGGCTCTAATCTTTCCCTGAAAACGGAATGCATAAAATATTTATGGGCTATTTTGTGGAACTTACTTTGGTGGTATATGCAAAAGAATGATTTTTCCCTTTGAAACATCCCAGTTAGGTGAGAAGCTGGAATTACTCGTATATTCCAAACAGAAAATTGAAGTACAAAGAATAATCGCAAGTTATGAATAATTCGGGGGGATTAATTTTCAGAAATGTAGTGCCTGATTCTTCAGAGTAATTACCAGTAGAAATTATATTCAGAATAGAAATAACAGGAAATCCTGATTCCTGGGGATTCTTTCTTCCAAAATGGAACATAACCTTGAAGCTTCTTTTAGAAGTCAGTACCAAGACTCAGGACATACCTGATGCTGCTCTGTACTGTCATTACAGATTATCAGTACTGGTCTGAGAGAAGGAAAAAATTCTTTGAGCTAGGCTGGGAATAAAATAATACTGCCCCAGTTAAATGTCTGCAAAGCACAGAGCCTAAAATAAGAGAACTTCTGCGGAATGAGGATCCACAAGGCTGATATTTTCCAAGGTACTCAACAGGAGCTCCAGTAGTCCGTAAAGGACTGCCTGCTTTCCATCCCCCTTCTCCAAGTCAGTGCACTACCATGCAACATGCTGATTTTGATGGTATACACTATCATCTGACAGGTCCAAAGCTTGAACTTCTGTGTCAGCTACAGTATTCAGTATTTCTAAAAAAGATGCTTGAAGCATACAAAGAACCCTGGGAAAAAATAGCCACCTTCATAAAGTCTGCAAAGAACTAATCCAGTACTATACAGTAGTTCTGTACCAGAAGCAGCAAAAGCCACTACTGCATTGGGGCAGTTGCATTGCATCCAATTCCTCACACTATTTTATGCACTTTTTCAAAAGTATTAAGGCAGAGGACCTGTGGAAGGTGGAAAAGTAGTCTGTAAATATTTGACCAAAGATTGGATCACAGCATACATAACCTAAAGATACTAAAAAGCTGCACAGTTAGTCTTCTTATTATCACTTCCTGACCTTTATTTTGCACTACTGGAATTTGTAAAACTAGTAATATTCTTTTAATAGGATATTTTGCTGACTTACAGCAAATTCATCACACAAACTGAAAAAAAATTCCACTACATAGCGCGATATTGCCACTCATCTCTTCTACTTCAGCCAACTAAATACTCACAACAATGGTATGTAGTCAACTGCCAGCAGATTACCCTGATGTATTCTGAGTCTGATGTTTTCTGATTTCTGCCCTGAGGTACGTTGCAGGTAGGCAAGGGAACAGGCTGTAACATGCCTTGTACTTTCTTCTTTTGCCTTCTGCAAGGATTTTCCTACTGTCTTACAAAAGCAGTTACCTTTCCTGACTCCACCTTATTTTATTTTATCTCAGTTTTCCTCCCAGCACTGCTGCCACATCACTTCCCTCCCTGACTTCCCATCTGATTTCTGTCCTCCCATGGTTTATCCCATGCCTAGAGCACTGACCTGGAGGTGCTTTATTGGTGGGTTTGATTATCCCAACTCCTTCTCCATAAGTCCATCCTTTTCCACAATGCACTTTCACTACTTGCCCTCCTGCCTTAGCGTGGCCAGCCACCTGTTCCTCCAGGTGAACATCTTTAAAGGAAATGACTTTTTATTCTATTCTCCATGCTGCACAGCAAAGGAGGGATTGCAAATTGAAAGATGAGCATCTTTTCACCTCAGTTCTGCTTGGCTGCCTTCATTCAGTCTGCTGCGAGCAGGGTCTGCACAGGATCATTGCTGGACCTTGCCAAGGAAGGCTGAGTCTTCAGGCAATTCAGATACAAAGCTTGATATGTGTTAATAGCAGCTTCTAATAATTTGGTCAAGTTTTCTCATTATTTTCATGAAATTGCCCAGAAACAGGTAACTGGAATTTTGTTCAGTTCACTACCAAATTTCAAAACCCTGCTAGATTACTAGAACAATGGAGGTATTACAGCTTCTGAAAGAAAAGGGTTTGACAATATGATAGCATAGAATTAATTTTTGCCCTAACTTTATTCTAGAATGACCCAGTTGCTGTGGTCAAAGATCTTGGGAGTTATTATATAAATCAATTAATTGAATCAATTAATAAATCAATTATTTCTTAGAACAATTATACACAACTGAAAACCTCATATGCAGCAAGAAATCTTGCTTAATAACAGGCCTGTTACAAAAACTAGAGAGACACATCTACCCATCTACCCACATATTTGCATATATACATAAACACTGTCATCTTTCGTGTGTCTCAAATTGAGGTTCTGTCAGAACTCCCATTTTAAATACCTCCATCTAAAAAAATACTTCTACACAAAGAAAAAAATGTTGACGCTCTCAAGAGTACAGTTCGACATGAGATAAAGGTGTACAAATTGGGCAGCATAAAATTTTTTTTTTCCTGTATAGAATTTTGTGATAAGTGTTTCAATTATATGAGAATATTTTAGCATGAGGAATGAATGATATGCTTTTACTGCTGCATATGTTTGCACAGTATTGCGAAATTGCACAGGCTTTGCAGATGAGGCTGGAAACTTAATCATCATGGTTCTGTTTGTTCCATGACTAGTTGACCTCCATACTTATTACCAGTTTTCAGTCCTACTCAAAAGAAGAGACACTATCTTTTCATTAGATTATTAAACAGTCTTTGGCGACAAGACTGAAATTCACACAGAAGAATATTGTTGTGTGTAAAGATATTAATTATGCTGTTACAGTACATTGCATTTTGATACTTGAAAACACATAAAATAACACACTTGGAAGCTACAGACTGCTTTCAAGGAAAAATTCACAACCTCCATGTAGCTGAAAGCAAAGGTTTTACTAAACAAATTTTCAAGAAATTAAAGTCAAAGTTTTTAAGGCGGAGAAGCTTATTCTAAGAAATACTACTATATTGGGCAAATGTTCAGGTGTTGTTGGAAATTTTTTTGTTGCAAAACTGCTAAGAACTTATATAACAGGATGAACGAAACTACTTCCTTGTTCCACAAATTTTACAGTTTTTCAAGATCCAATGCTGTGTTCAGGGGAAACCGATCTCTCCCAAAGGCTACTAAGAGGAACCTGCAGCTCTGTAAAGGCAGAAACGGGACTGGAGTATTCACCTCGGCTGTAGCAAGTTCCCCTTTTTCTGGTATTTGATGGGGGACTTGCACAGGATTTCTTATGGGACTTTTGTCCCTTATCTCAGTCAAGCCTTACACAAATACGTAGACTCCTGGCAAGATTCACCTCAGAATCATAGAATGGTTTGTACTGGAAGATCATCCAGCTCCAGCCCCCTGCCATGGACAGGGAACCTTCCCCTAGACCTCTTGGCTGTCTCCAGGTGTCTCTACACAGGGAATGCACCAATGGCAGCAGCAGAGTCCTGGATACAATACATCTCACTCTGGAGGAAAGGCAAAGGCAGCCAGGAATTAAGACTCCAAAATAGCCACCTTTTCCTCCTAACTCTAAGAACACCTTGGGATGGGAAGCTCCAGTGCAGCCACCTGCACTGTAAATGGTTACATTTAATTACAAATTCCCAGGAAAGCTTATTTTTCTTTCTGGGTAATAAATGTTTAATTATTGATACAACTGGACAAGCTTCAGTACAAAAAGACTCACGTAAGATGATATATTTAGATTATGAATGTAGCTACACAGTTTTTTAAAAACATCTCCCTTTTTGCATTATTCCTTTTTTTTTGTACCAACCTTACCATTAGTTTAAACTGATACAACATTCATAAAATGTGTACTTCAACAATATTTTTCAGCCTTCATGTCAGTAGCTTTCACTACTAGTAATCTCATCAAAAATAATGCATACTATCAATAATATCTATATAATTCTAAGTATTTGAAAACTGTCACTTCTATTTAACCAGAAGAACATGTCTTCAGACTTTATATGGATGGCTGCCTCTCCCACTCAGGCAAACAGCAAAACATGAAACCTGAGCATAAGCAGAATAAACCAAAATCAGCACTACAGGAAGTTTACCTGATAGTGATTTTAAAATTATTTGTAGTGCCAGGATTTCTGAATTATGGGAACTGTGATTTTCTCACAGCAGAGAGAAGGCTATTTTTAGCTCACACACACGAAATGAGAGTAGCATACTTCACAGACAGTTTGTAGATAGCATCATTACAGGTACTTACCTAGGCTTGATCTCGTGTTGGATCGCTCTATTATCGCATGCTTACTGGGATTGTTTAATACTGAACGTTTGGCAAGTGAGATGTCTGCTGTGACTCGTGTAATTGATATACTGCAAAATAAATACAGCAAAATAGTACTGAATGTTATTTACCTTTCAGGGATGTGGGGGAATATTCTCTTTTAACATTAGAAGATGGATAAGACTACAGGAAAATAATTTCTCAGCAGCACAGTGTGTTTCACCCAATGAGAACAGAGAAAAACCTTTATCCAACTTAATATTGCTACAGTAACTACTGATAAGTCATCCTCCTGCACGTGCCTGGGGAGAGGGGAGGCAGGAGGAGGTCAGGGATGGGTGTGGTGAGGGTCTGCCTTTTCACCAGTACCTCCAGCATGAACAGGGTGGTTTCTCCTTTCCCTGACTTCTAGAATGGTGCTGAATGACAACCTGGCTTACTTTAGCCATACCTGTAAGTCAGTCAGAGATATGCACAATTAAATGGTAAATGTAAGGCTTATCAGGGGAACGAGTCCAGCAATATAACTCAGGGGCCTTTTGTTTTGGTTTGGAGTGTTTAGGCTTTTTTGTTGTTCAGTTTACTAGCATGTGTTTTTCTAATAGAGTGCAAGAGCTACCTGTAATTTTACAGACTCATGCTAGCAATATGCTAGCCACCTTAAAATAGGAACTGTAACTTAGAGAAGCATATACTTGAAAAGTCTAGGATGACAATCTGGCAGGCTCAGTTTTGTGTTTATGAGAAAAGATGAGCCAAGAAAGAAGAGGTGACTGAGTTGTTTGCACTGACTTGCTACATAACCTTCTGAATACTCTTCTTCCCAGGAAAACAGTTACTTTGGTTTGTTTTGCTTAACAAGGTCAAAATGCACCCTTAAGTTCCTTTTCAAACTCTCTGGTCTAATGAGGTTTAGAGGTCACATTTTTCCAGTGCTGAAAGTTAAATCAGACTGATTATATTCCCTTGTTCCTCCTTGTAAGATTTTACTTGCAATTTAAAAGAGGAAACGGATTTGCTAAGAAGTGGGAGGGCTCCTTTCTAGCAAGCACAGTCAGATGCTGTTTGTTGATCTGGAATGTAATCCAGGAGGCCATTTCCCAATGAACTCAACATGTGTATGCACTTATCTAAAAAATGTAACAGAGCCAGAAGTTAATATGAAAAAACAGAATAATGTGCACAATACTGATTAGTGATACAATTTTGGAAATCTAGGCGTGATTTAGCTTAATCTAAAAGCATAACCAAAGATTGTGATTTCTGGCACAGCTCCTCAAAGATAATGCCATTTGTCTTAAAATTGAATCAAACATGTACATTGGGATACTTATTAGTTTTTTTTATTTGCTAATGGAAGGACACTACAAACTTTTAGAGTTTATTGGTTTTTTTGCGTTGATTTAGATTTTTCCTGCCAGTCTTTTTTCCCACAGGCAATAGAAAATTTTTGCCTTTTTAAATGAAATTATGGTATATTGAACTAGATTTATCAGTCTGTTTATCTATGAAAAATACTATTTTTCATTTTAAGACTTTTTACCCTCTTTCTGAGGACATATTAGTGTCGTTGAGAAACATCACATCAAGAACACCAAGTCTGTTCTCAAAACAAAGGATGTGTAAATTCATGTTGTGGAACAATTGCAACAACAGCAGGGACAGCAGTGTGCCAGCTCAAAGCAGTGGCACGAATCTGAGAATCTCTGGTGCAAATGTGTTCAGGACCTTAAGTCATGATCCCAGTTGCTACTGAAGTTTGGGATGCTTCAAATCTGCTACTATAGACATAAATTTTATTTGGAGTATTTGTGGATTCACCCTGTCACAGCTGGATCTACAACTGAATATCTGACATGCTCTAAAATGTTTAATGATGCAATAATTTTCTTCTGCTTGCAACAAATGTTTTGTTAACTTCCAGTTCTGCAGGTGTGTTGTCTAGGGTGTGACAATCCTGACTAATATAAAGAGGGAATACTAAAGTGGTTAGGTATTGACATCATTATTCTAACTGAAAAAATCCACCCCCTTAAACCACAATGCCTGGTACTTTAAAGAACTGAAGCTATTGACAAAAAACCTCAAGCTCCCTCTTCAAAGTTTTGGCAGCAGGACACACAGAATAGTGTTATTTATGGATCTTTCCCCTTCCAAACTAAACAGAACATTCCTTGAAGTTACAGATGTTATTATAAGTTCTTCCTATTTTCACACTTTTTCCTCCCAGTGTCAACCCATTAGGACATATTAATCTGGTGCTTGATCTGATACCAATATAATGATTTCTGGAAAATTCATCTGATGTCTCTGCTCCATGGGTCTGTTGGAGTTGTAGATCACGGCACTGCTTTTAGAGACAGACTATCATTTGACATCTGTACCACAGTAATGCCTGAAGGCTCAAATACAAATCCCACTGTGTTACAGCCTAGTGCGCTGCAGTCACTCAGATCAGAACCCAGAGAGTGCAGCCGGTCTGCTGCTGAGCGTGACCATATTTTAGCTGCCCCACTCCTTCATCCCAGTCCTTTTGAAACTTCGCACTATAGAGCCCAGAGCTACTGTCAAACCAAGTTCCTATCTTGAGGGGTCAAAAACTTGACAACCTCATACACCAGACAGTCTTAATAGTCATATCACTCTTTCCAAGTTGGATGCCAAGTAAAGAAGTACAGCTGAGGAGGAACCATGGCTCTTGTCAATTTGCTCAACACCTGGGAAGCATTGATGAGATATCACTTGAAAAACACTTAAAATAATTTTTGAATCTTTAGACAAATATCTACCAATTTGGAGTGTGAATGTCACAGTCATCAAGAAGACGACATTTTTTTCCACTCTCAACAAATAAATGCCCCAGAACACGTTCCATTGCAACACAACCTCTGCATGCTCTGTCAAGGAAACTTCCAATCCACACTATAGTCCACTGAGCATGGAATTAGCTGTCATTCCTAATTTTGTCCAATGTTATTACTCCTTAAAAAACCTGGTAGTAACCAAATGGAACCTGAAGTATATCTGCATTGCAAAGTACTTACCGCCCTTCGAATCTATGTTTTAAAAAATCAAATAATGCTTTTTGCATCATATCTGTTACCTAGAAGGAAAGAACAACAAATTAATAATTGCATGGGAAATTCATAATAGTTAATGCTAATAATATTATACAATAAAGCTGACAGTAAATCTTGTATCTGAACAACAGGATTGGAATGCAATTTATTCTTAATCTCAATTCTGACATGAAGTAAAATACAAATAAGCAGCTATTCAGTAGGAGGAAAAACTGTCTGATGTTCGCCTAAGTTATAAATTATCAAATACAGATGAAGCACAGTATTTTGTTGAAAATGAAACCATTTACAACAATCAATTACCTCATATCCCTTCAGAGAAGGCCCCACTAAAACTACTGGTCGCATAGAAGGCACTACATCATAGGGAGGGATGTGCTCTGTCTGCAAAACAGAAAAAGTTTTCAGCATCACAGCACCTAGAGAAAGTGTTATACACTCTTTACAGTATTAGGAACTCTGAATTTCCAGTAATGTCACAGGAACCTCAGATTCATTAAATTTTCCCAGAAACTGGTAGCACATAAGAACATAAGAGGTTCAGGGATTTATTTTGAAAAAAACTTTTCTTTGACTTTAGGGTTTCCTATTGTTTTCATATTTACTCTGCATAGTTAAAAACATCTATTCTGGGTCATGCACATTTCCTGCATAATTCCTAATGGTTAAATTGAAAAGGTTATTTCCAACAACTAATTAATTGAAATTATGAATTCTACAGCTGTGACATTAGTTTTCATCAGAAATTTTATATAGGAAATTATGAACGAGAAAAATAAAACAAAAGGTGATGAGAAAAGCATAATGCATCTTTTTTTTTTTTTTTTTAATGTTCAGATCCACCC
The DNA here is from genome assembly GCA_013400315.1 of Bombycilla garrulus. Classification (NCBI taxonomy): domain Eukaryota; kingdom Metazoa; phylum Chordata; class Aves; order Passeriformes; family Bombycillidae; genus Bombycilla; species Bombycilla garrulus. Next base: position 336,276 of record VXBU01009289.1, on the reverse strand, counting down.
ACTGCTTGAGAAAATATTGTGACATCACTGCAAATTCCCATGGCAGCACTCACTCTGACATCCACATCTGCACCCACAATTCAATTACAAAGTAAATCAAAATTATGACTGATCAAGTTAGTATTTCTAGAAAATTATCATAAGCAGAGCTTGGGATAGCATTTCTTCCACTTTGGGAAGTTCTTGTCACCACCCAAGAATGGATTCTGGTGTTTACCAAAATACTAACTGATGTATCACGCACAATTTCTAAAAAAGTATTCTAACATATAAAGATAAAAATATTGCCTCCTTTTAAGGATTGCAAAAGTTTTACATTGTTATCCCAATACAATATAAAAAATTAAACTGTTGAGTTTGGTATATATATCTTCTTTAGTAAGTGGCTGTTCAATATATATCACCATGAATAGGAACTTAGCAGAAAGAGATTTTTGTTCATAAGGTTTTGGTTTATCTTTGTCTTGGGAAAAAAAAGATTGAAATCCAAACCCAGAAATGTGTGGGTGTTACAGAAAAGAAATGCCAGATCTATTTTTCAAATGCTTACATAGTACAAATACATCAGTCAAGATCATAGAATACAGACATTGTTCATTGTTCCAGAACTCAATGTATCCCAAGGTGTTTTGCAATAACATTAAAATGAGTATATACATTCCAAAACACAAACCCACAAAGACAGACATTTATACAGTGACAGCACACAATGCTACACAAGCAGCAGTCTAAAGCAGTCTAAACCAGAGAAAATGTTTTTGTGAATGTCCCTCAATGTAATTTATTTTTTGTTACCTGTAGTTTCACAAGATAATTAATACCATGAGAATGAATACCAGTGCCCAAGGCATCATAAGCATGTGAAATGAATTTATTTTTAACAGTACAGAATCTGACTCAACACGTTTCAAAGCAAACCTCTGCAATTAGGCTGGGCCTCTATCCAAAAACAGTCCTCCACTGTTCTTGCTAACATTTTTAATAATCTGATAAACATATTTGAGACAGATTCAAAGAAAAATTCATTACAGTTGTGCAAGTGCTTTTAGCATGAGTGCTCTGATGTAACAGAATTGTCTAAATATGGCTGACTTAACCAAAGGCACTCATGCTAAAAGTTAACCAGCTATTTGACAATCAGGGCAAACACAGAAATTACCTTATTTGATGGAATATGGGGTATTTTTAAAATCTGTTCTGTTGCAATGGGCATTTTTTTCTCTAATCTTTACAGCTTGAAATAATGAAGCTGTGAGCAGAAAACTGAGTAGAAGTTATCTAATGGAAGCATCAAAGTTGTTTAATAAGAATACCGTTCTTTAACAGTAGTGAATCCAACATTTTCTAAGAGACTGGCACTGAACTATACAGCTTTCATTGCAGATTCAAGTTCAAATATGAACTCAGAATAAAAACTGGCAGATTCGACCATTTGGCTTTTACTCAGTGGTTTGACTATGCAGATTACTTTGGGATGGCCATCCAGTACGTACTGTAAATGTCAGTATTACAAACCCCACTAACACTAGTAATGATTCTGATATGGAAGAAAAGGGGCACCACAGAGTGAGAGAAAGATGTGGACTAACCCTCATCCAGCTCTAAGGTGGTTCATCTAGAAGCTGAATCTTTGAAAGATGCTTATGCAGACAGCATCCAATACACGTCAGCACATATTATTCTTCCTTACAATTTTTATCCAATTAAAAATATGATTAAGTAAGAAATTACTCAGAAGTAAGAACGCCCTATTGATTTCCACACCAGGCTTAACAGACCATACTGAAGCCAGTAGTAGTGATTTTGGAAATGGGAATTATTCAATACTATGTAAATGAGTTCAAGAAAAGAGAGACAGAAACAAAGATCTATTTATTAAACACAAGAGCATCCACAGCAGGGACAGCAATGTCACTCGGCACTGTTTAAGCACTATAACAGTCTGTTATTACCTGTAGATTTAAGTGAGTGGTTAAAACCAAATGAATGAGAGCTATGAAGACTAAAGATTTTAAAACAAAAAAAGTCAAAATGGGGTATTTCACTATATAGTTTGCAAGCTACCTAATCTCTTGCTAACTTATTCCAGCAAAGGTCCTAGGAATGTATTGCAGCTTTTTGCTGCAGGATGCCAATTGCATAATTCTGTAGTTATCTGGGTTATCTATGGAGAGACACCGGCTCTCCTGGGAACCACCAGTAACAATTCCAATAGCTGAGTTACTAAAAAAGTCTCACTGATGGATGGCAAGAACATTTGGCTGATAATTTATACATGACAACAAGAAAAACTTGAAGTAAACTGTCAGAACAAGTCTGAGGTTTTCCATTGGTCTTGTGCATTTGCAGACTTAGCACCTAGTAGATTAGAAGCTTAAGTACAGACTAAATTAAAAATACAACGAATTTTACAATTTGTTTCCTAAGTCCAAACTGAGTATCTGATAGATTCCAATAATAATTTCAACAGACTGAGTAATAAAGAAAAAAAAAATTGAGGAAGATACAGAAAGAATAAACATGCACTAGAGAGGTGCATTACAGTGCTAGAAATCATCTTCTCAAACATTTAGAAGTCCTTCTAAGTGTGTCCTATCATTCCATCAAAAAGGATAAGTATGTAGCAGAGTTCCACAGACACACTGAACTTTTGCCTGTTTTCCTGTAATGAATCCAGTATCAGCTCAACACATCTCTTCATCCTTCATTCTAGAACGGCTGCATCGTTAATCTGGAGTCATAATGCTAATGATGCCAGTGGCAGGATAAACACAGGCGATGTCGATATAAACTTACCGATTTCTGCTTCTGCTTAGCTACAGCAGCATGGAAAAGAAACAAAGAAACACAGAGCATGCATGTTATTGGCTTGTCAGAGGACACAGACACTTAACAGGACTAGAAATGCGACGCAGTGCAGGTAAGCAGGTGGACAGATGGGAGCTTGGAAGTCGGTGTTACCTTCTTAAAGAAGGGCATTCTTTTCTCTTTGGAGTGGGGTGATGTTACACTGTTTGCACTGGGTTTGGGGGAGCGATGGTTTGCTGGAATATCATTTTCTTCTGCATCTAAGCCAGTGGCATCTATGTCTACAGCTATGTACAGACAAACAATTCAGAATTATCAGATGAAAGGGAAAGTAAAGATAGGTTAAAAAGGAAATTACAGGTAAAGAGAAATAAAACTGCCCAGAGTAATAAATAAATAAAAAAATAAACAAAAAATTAAAAGTCAACCATGAGAAAAAAACACAATAAAACAAAGGGAAAAATTTAAAGGTGCAGTACATTAGGACTAGAAGACAGAAGGCAATCTGTAACAGCTACTGTAGCATTTACAAAATAGACCAATGGCCAAGTTCGTTCTTGTTACACCAGTGTAAATCCAAAGTATTCATTGGAATAAATAGATTTCCACCAATGTAAACAACAAAACTTGGTCAACAATATTTGGATTATTTTCTAGCAATGAACACTAACCGAAATTTGAATTGTCACTACTGTGTCTATGGGAAATGAAGAAGTAGAAGAAAAATCACTTTTGACGACAAAATCAGATAGATATTGGTACAAGGTTTTCTACATTTATCTCAGGATGGACAACAATTGGCATTTTTAATCTCTTTAAGTAAAAATGCATCATACTCATAAAATACATTTATTAGAATTAATTAAACACAGATCTACTAATAGTAAAAACTAAAAATAATGGATAGCAGAAGAAAGGAAATTTATCCCAGCTTGGCTCAGAGACATGGATCCTCTGTAAAGAGTGAGGATGTAGGCAGGGTAAAATGGAAGTGAATACAATAAAACGTTGCTGTTCAATATCTATCCCAAAAGAATATATAACAAAAAATGCTTGCACTACAAATTATTTACCCTTTTTAGCAAGTAAGTAATAATAGTTTCAACAGGAATCCTCACAGACTCAGTAATAAATACACTTTCAAAATGCAAAGCCATATTATCCTGAATGCTGAGTAGAACAGATACCTGTCAACTCCATCTAAAATGAAACCAAACCAAACCTTTCTTGTTTACAACAATCAATCCTCATCTTAAGTAGTGATTGTCTTCTGAAATCATGTAGATGCACAAAAGTGAACCACAAATGTGTACAACACCTCCCTTGTGTGTGGAGATCTTACCCACCTCTCCACTCCACTCTCTCTGGTATCACGCTCTCATCTTGCCAAGCCATGATGTCGAACTGAGCCTAACCCTAAATAGATCTGTAAGCAGAATAATTTCTATTGACTTTATCCAAACCCTTAATTAATCATTGCAAACTATTATGAAACTATCTTAGTGACCTGATTTCATCTGCTTCATGAGTGGGACATTAACTAATACAGTGGCATGTGCTATTAAATTATGTAAGAAATAAATATTTCTGTCAGTCCTACGTGCAGCTATCGATGTAAGAGACACTAGGGGCAGTGGTCTCTTGTTCAAATAAAGTACATTTTCCCATTTGCATTATCCACAGATCTAATGCCTTGATGCCTGACATTCCCTGAGTTACTGTGCCTCTGAGTCTGTCTTCTGAAGAAAAGTGAGTAGATCCACATCCTGTTTCTATAATCCTGCTCCCAAAATCAGCCACAGAAATAATGTAAAATTTTATTCTAGCAACACTGTTTCTTCATCCTCTTCATAAGTATAGAAATAACATTTTATCTTTTCTTGAATACAGGCCAGCACAGATGCTGTAAATCACTCACAATAACACCCATTAAAACTCTGGTTCTATGTTCAACCAAAATTGTCAGTAAAGAAAAATCAGTTACCCTAAGTTCTTCCTTAAGAAAGAAATGCAGAATTTGATCAGCTAGTTACCAATATCTCCTATTTTCATTCTCATTCTTCACACTATGGAACATCTCCTGAAACAGTTCTTTTACTGTAAACTATCTTTAGTTCATTGGGGTTTTTTCAGTCATTTTCAGCACTATTCTTAACCAGTTTAGTGGCCCAACAGGACTGAATGGATTGTTTGCTATATCAATATTGATTATTTAAATGGATATGAGCCTCTCTTTCATTTATTTTTCACTGTTCTTCATCTCATTTGTGAGACTGTTTTGTTTTGGTTTTTCTGTGGCACTGTTTTATACTGAAAAAACCCATCCCTTACTCAAAGTAAAAAAATTAAATTAACTTATTCAGTTAGTATTTTTTTAACTTAATAAATAATTGATGTATTTGTAATTGATTATACTTTCAAAGAGAGAAGGTGTGGGAATAATAATTGAATTGTGCTTCGAAGTTACCTGAGTTCTTGTTATAGTCACAAACTATGCCTCTTTCACCTTTCTTAGGAGGTATTATGAAAAAAATTATTGTAGATTCAAAATCTTTTGATCACAGAGTGCACTATCCATACATATCTTCCAAATCTTCACTGTAACTGAATAAACTTTAACAGATTTCCTTCTTTCTCCAGAAAAACATGTTTCTTGAAAGACAGTGTCTGAAGAAACAACTCAATGCGATGAAAATTAGAGGATGGGTAGCAATCGGTCAGCTGGTAATCTAGGTGATACCTGTGCTCTTAACTCTAAATTCTGTGCAACATTCTGGAAATATATGTACTGATCTTCTTTGATGGCAAATAATATTACAGCATTTCAGATGCTCTAATTATGAAATTACAACATAGGTCCATGGACAATTTTACTACAAAAATGCAGTCATTGAAAAAGTTGGCCTCAACAGTAAACACGTCAGTTTAAAGCCATCAGAAAAGAAAAGGTTAAGGTGCACACTTGTTACGGACATACATTAATAAACAAATACAATATTTTCAAAATAAAAAAGAAGTTAAACTGAGGTGGAATTTTTATAAGCAAACTGCAATTGTAATAAAGTTGGTTGTTACTACCAAATCCATGGTTTCACAAGACAGATATATTTTTCAATTAATTGAATCAAATGAAGCCACTACCAAAAGACAATTTAATTTCTCTTTATCCCTTTTAAATGACCAAGTAAATACTTTAAAATCTTCAGGTTCATTTAAAGATGCCTGCTCTGTAGACCAGACTCCATATAAATGAGTATGATTGGAAGAGTCATGTCTTTGCCCTAGTACACAAGGCACTAGCAACACTCATTAATACTTTCTGTTTTCAGGTATTTACAATGCACATGAGAAGAAAAAATATCCAGCAACACAGAAGCTGAATTCAATAGAATTGTTTTCTGATCTTCTGCTGTGCTTTTTTTATGGAGCTAATGCCAGCATCCTCCACTAACTTGCCATGTATTTGCTTCATATCACCTGAATCCAACCTAACTAAAGTTAAATCTGTATGTTGGTGCTCTAACTACAAAACAGTACTTTGAAAAACTTGTCACAGATAAAAAATATCCAGTATCCTAGAATGACATGACGCACATCCTCATGATCAAAATTGTGAAACTAAATGTTCCTTATGTTTTAAAATAATGCCTTTCTTGATGCTACTGCAGAAACCTCTCAGGAACTTCCATTTTTATTACTGCTTTTTATCCTGTACAAGAAAGTGTTTTTCAGTAGGAGTGTTCAGACCAGACCAAACCTTCCACTATGCTACTGTAATGTAGGATACAGCTTTGCTACAAAACTCTGTAGTAAAAGCAAAGAGGGAATTTTGTGCATTAACAGCCCTATCATAGCCTGAACTTGCTGGCATTGACTCCATTACTTCAAACCACCCCAAACCAGCCTCATCTGGTAACACATCACTCGGGTTTTACCTATGAAGAATGGGGAATGAGAAGGAGGTCTAAAGGTACAATAATTTTAACAGATGAGTTCATGAGTCTCTCTACTGAAGGGGTCACAACCTACTCACCAGATGATGGAGGCGTGGATTTTCTGGAACTAGGAACGATGTCACCCAAACTGGATGAAGAGTTTCCTCCTGATTTACTGGAGTAAAGTAATACATTAGTTTGAAGTTCTGTAGTTTTCTCAATATTTAATCTAGTTTATTTAGTTTCTGCCTTCTAAATGAGGTGCTAGCTGTAAGACAAACAGTGCTTCTGGCAGGGGTATAAAATATATATCTCACAAAATGCGTGTACATTTTGAGACCTGAGGAACTGCAAACATCAATCATACTTCCTTTGCTGCTGTGCAATTTATTCTGCTCTCACTTCCTCATGATCTTAATACAATTCAGTAATTAATATGGCTATTAATTAATATATTAATTAATATCACTAGCCATTAATAAGAGAACTTCCTAAGCCAATGAGCATATCTGTTTGCTTTAGCTGAGGAGTTATTGATAAAGTCCTGAAGAAGACGAGACTGTGTCTATCACCTTTTCAATTCAATTAATGTACAAATTCTTTTACTTTCTCAATAAAATATAGCACTTAGGAAAAAAAAGTCTCTCAAACAAAGTTAAAGCAGTTTAAGATTTTGTCAAGTTCTGTTTTGTGAAAACCTATCCAAGTTGTGAAAATGAAACAACAGTTGTAGTCTTTTTTATTTCTGTTACCATAATGATAAAAGCTCTGAAAAGAATGTAAGAAAGGTTCTTTCACTTTTCAAATAATTCATACGATAGTACTAGTTTCCACTTTCTCTATCTTAAAATATTAATAACCATTAAGTTAATGCATTTGTGGTATAGGGCAATGTTATCTTCGTAAGAATTTCTGGAGAATGGAAACCTCTATGATTTGGAAAGGAACTGAAACACTGGGACAGATCTCACTGTCCCAGGAGTGTCACTAGAGGAATAAGGAATCCAGCATCCTTCTGCTGAGGACAGTACACTCATGGGAAAGGCATTTCACAGCTGGTGGATGCAGCTGAGCACTGCACAGTCACAGTGTCCCACTCTAGACAAGCTCTACAAACACTGCTGCCCTTCCTATGGAGACAGGAAAGCATTTCTGGCTTCCCGAATGATTCCTAGCTCAGTTCCATGTCCATCCCACTCAAATACACTGGGAATATTTGTTTCCTTTATACTCAAAGGGAAACAAGTGACATTTGCTTCCACAGGTGTTGCTAGAAAACTATTAAGAATTCAGCAGTAAAGGTGACATTATTCTATCATGTAGAATTGTTCAGAATATCTATAAACAATCCTTTTTTGTATGCGACGATGGCTGCAGTCAGAGATAACAAACGACTTGACATGAAACTTCCATGATAAAATGTAGTGCTTTTAAAACCTGTATTTGTAGGCAATGAATTAGTCTAGACTAATTTTTTTCTACGAGCTTAACAGGCACTGGCTTTGGTGTACAAGTAAATTCATCTTAACATTTTCGGTAATTTCCAAAATGAGTTTTAAATGTGTTTAGAAATAGCAAGATCATCAAAAAAGTAAAAAACGCTACAGAATTTAGATAAATTGATTTCAAGTAAAAGAATTTACTAGCACATAGTAAATGTACTCACTGCAATGTATATTAGCAATTATCTTATGAAAAGAAGAAGGAAACAATTTAAGTTGTAGGATACCACAGATTGCCAATCTAAATATCTACTTTTGCTCCCAAATAGCAATGACACTAATAAGCTTAAAAATTAACAATATATAAAATATTATATAATAATATAATTAATAATCTAAGTAATTATTCCATTGATTAAAAGTGTTTGTAGCTGCCATTAACAATAATTAAGCACATATACAACTAATAAACAGCATCAATTTCCAAGTTGTGTCACAGACAATGTTGCTATTACTAATGATTTCTTGTTATTACCTGGAGTAGAATTTTCCTTGTTTTGCCTTTTGTTCATGCTGCAGCCTCATGTTTTCTAGTTTGACTGGGCTTGGTATGAATCCTATTTCACAGCCTTCTTTTACCAATCGTCCTATCCACCAGTCATTATTAAATTTCTACNNNNACAGATTCAAAAAAAAAAAAAAGTAACATACTAAGAAATTACTGTATCTGCAATAACTTTGTTATTAGTTTTAATTTGCAGCTATGTTATTTTTTATAATTCTTCCCTGCAATTCATAATTGTGCTATGTTATTATGCCAATGAAGAATTGTGGTAATATTCAGAAATACATTAAAATAATTATTCCTTTCAAATTATTAAAATCCACAGTCCTTAAGTGGAAACCTTCCCACAAAGCCTTCATGTTTCTCCCTGCTTTTTAATTCTACCCATTTCATCATCTTTATTTTTTCTTGCTTCACAGTCTTCTCCTCTCATACATGAGAGCTGCTTTTGTTCTCCCTTCATGGTTCTCCCTGGTGAACACCAGAGACTTAGGATCTACTCTCACCTATTGCTACAATTTTTATAGCTCTGTAATAATCTATTTTTCTTATTCCATTTTATTCAGTTCTCTATTTAAAGTAAAAAATACTACTTCTCAAATTCTCCCACTTCTCGCTAAAATGTTCTGAAATACGATTGAAATTGGCTGCTTGTATATGCCCTACTTCAGAGATAGCTCATGTGATCTGCATCTTAAACTTACTGTGATAGATCCACAGGGAAGGGACATTTTTGGATAAATAAAAAAACCTAACAATTACACAAGTCCACCAGATAGTCCAATTACTGATTTTCACCTCTGTTAAATATGAGATATTGACTACTTTAATTCAACACCTGAATTCATACACACCCTCTCACCTTGTAGGGGAGGTTGGTTGTTTTACAGAGGTCTATACAGCAGAACTACTTGCTTTTTCCATTCTTATTTATTCACAATTTTTCACTCATTGTGCATGGGCTCCACACACAATACTTTTGGTGTTCTGTGGGAATAACTACTATCAAATAAGAATTTTGAGTAATTTGGAATATTTATGAAATTTTAAGAGAAGACCTGAATATGAAGAAAGTGGTTTTCTTGAATCTGAAGCTATTAATGTAGATATTATAGTGCACATTTAATTATATAATCAGTAGCTTTAACAAGTGTACAGTTAGGATTAAAACATGTAAAATGTGTGGGCTCCCCTAAAAAGAAATTAATTTTACCATCATTAGTGGATCACTGATACACAACCTACATTGCAGTATTATCTTTCACTTTGGCAACGATAGAAATCTTGTGGTGCTTGAGACCAACTGTAAGATATTCCAGCTAACAAAAATAGAGATTAAAAGAATAGCAGTTTAAAGCTTATAAAACATAAGGAGATCTATAACATTCATCCAATGGGATGCCTTTCTGAGTAAGAATACCAGCATTTCATAGGGAGCTACTCTGGAATAGCAGTTTCACAAAGCTGTATTAGATGGAAATGTATTATTAAAATTATAACCTTTCATTATGAAAGACTAACTAAATCATAAACTTGGTAAAAGAAAGAGATAGATAATTAAAAACCACCATTACATTAAAATCTGAACAGTCACTATTTTGTCTTACACAAAACAGATTACCATGCGACAATATTAATTTTATTAGAAACAAAAGAAATCCCAAATCCATAGGAATTTCTTATTTGTAAAGAAATAAAAGGATGTGGAAAACATTTGTGCAAGGTCTCAAAGATAAATGCTGTGTCAGAATATGAAAAGCATAAAATACTTTTTAAAGTTAATAATACCACACATAATACTTTCTAATTTTAATTTTTTTTTTAAATCTTGGTAGAGGGGTGTCCAGTTCTCAAAGTGCTAGCTGGGGTGAGTGATTCTCTGTAATTTATCTGTCTTTGGAGTGCCAAGGGAAACACAAAAATTAATTAAACACAGAGCAAAATTATGGCCATGCATTAAAGCCTCAAAAGATTCGTAAGTTACTATGATGCAGCAGTTTCTTTATGCAGGAAGGAATCCATCATACTTATCTGTACTGAGTTATAATGAATGTAACCGAATAATGAAGATAAATTTCCCTCATACTCAATCACTGCAGTACTTTTCATCACTGTCCATGTACATTTTGAACTGAGGTTTTCCTTGTTTGGGCTTTCTCAGCAGCACAAATTGGTGAACAGTCCTTACAGATAAGAAGAGGACAGCACTGGTCCAGTAAGGCATCATCATGCAGGCAGAAGCTACTGGATATTAACTGACCTTTCTTTATTTCTAGCAACAATTAGGTATAATATCTATAAGCAATACTGCATTTTATAGCCATACTTTTCTTTTTTTCTTTAATCTGCATAAATAATTAAAGTTTTGATAATTCAGTTCCCCCGGCATTAACTGAAGGGAGCACCAGAAGAACTGAAGGAGCAATACCTGGCGGGATACAGAGCCCTGGAGGAGGAGCAGGGCGTGCCACAGAAGATGGAGGGGGGGACATGGCTGGGCAGGGAAGGGCTGGGAGCAGCCTCTGAAGGAGCTTCAACCCTTCCAGACACAGCAGCTGCTGCCAAATGCAGGACAGGAGTCTAAGTCCAGGTTTGACTCTTAGTGGATCCCTTCCCATCTCGCCACTCCAGCTATGCACCTGGCCTGGTCCCTTCCCAACCCATCTCTGGACTAGCCCAGTAGACAACCACCCTTCCTTGACAGCCTACAGAGCAAACCAGGTCTTTTTAAAGGCAATCAGCACAGAATGCCTATTCTATTACACCTGGGGTTGCAAGAACATTTTAATGTATTTTTTCACCCCTCAGTGATACGCCCAGCCACAGACTGTATAAGAACTCAGCTGAGCTAAGCTTCCTTTCAAGCCATTTTGGAGATACAATAAAGTTCAGGAGACTTTTGCTTCCAGATTTTCTCCCACATATATATATATATATATCTAAGTTGTGCTGTGAAGAAAAATGCATTAACTTTTAACAGAAAACTGCTAACCCTGTGTGTCTCGTTTATATGGAAACAGGGGAAACACTGTGGAGATTACCACTTCATTTGAAGCACAGATGGAACAGATGACTACACAAAACCATTCTATATAACCGAACTGAGCCATATTTTCCAGTGCTTCAAGACTCACTGGAGAAGGCTGATGGTCTTCTCTTGCCAGGACTCTGGGCCTGCTCATCCTCTCTTTTGTCACACGACAGAGCAGAGCAATTCTTTCACACTATCATCAGTCAGAAAACATATTTCCTTCACCACATACAATCTGAATCAAAATTGTTCTCTTTTTGTGTGTTTAATATATATGAAAAATTATGATCATTAGCCAAGTCTGTTTCTTGTGTTTAGTTTCCATCCATCTGTATTTCTATCTCTGTATTAGGAATCTTTCTTTCCTTCCCAAAGCACCTGTGCTAGCAGAATCATTGTGCATCATCTATCATAACTACTGAGGGATTTTTCAATAGTCTAAAATGAGGAAAAGACATAATTTCAAATGCATGGCTAGATTGCTCTCAACCTTAAATAACTTTCTATTTCTTTTCTTATAAATTTCCATATCCAGATGGGCTATTTTGAAGCAAATCACAATGGAATATGACCAAAAGCTACAAAACCTTTTAAAATTAAGGAGTTATTCAAAAGGGAGCAGCAGGCTACAGAGGAGGGCCTGTGAAAGTTACCAAGTTATTTGTTTGGGAGTGTCTTGCAAGGAGCAGAGAAAGAAAATTACTTTAGGTCTTTGAAACTGTAAAAATTTAAAATTGTCAAAACCAAACTACAGGAGCAAATGCAAAGCTCATTTATTGACAGTTGCAATTATCTTGAAACATCATTCCAGTTCTTCAGCATGTAACTGCTAACTAAATATTGTCTGTGCCAGGGAAGTATCTTCAGTAAAAAACAGGAGACCTGAGAATTTTCGGGTTAATTGAGAGGCAGTCACAAACAAAGGAGAATTAACCCTTGGCTGCTGAATCACAACAAACCCTCACAGTACTAGATTAGAAAAAACCCAGAAATATCTCATATTTGAATAGTCAGACAGAGGCATTTAAACCTATAAATAAGTGAGAGAGAAGAAAAGTACTTGCTTTCTGAACTTCATTAATTTGATTGTAAGAAATTTGTGCCATTGCTTCTACAAGAATAGCATTTAAAGGAACATTTAATTCCTTATACACTGTTAGTTTCTTTAACATTTGTAAAGTGTTTTGGAAATGTGAAGTGTTATCAAAATTGCAAAATAGTAGCACTATTACTCAAGTATGCCCTTAAAGAGTGATTCACTTACTGCTCTGGTTTTACTTACTTCTTTAACGTGAAGAAAATCTTTAGCCTCAAATGAGATGGCCATGCCTGGGACTGGAACATCATCTTCGTGAGCTGCACTGTACCCAACATTTGTCCGAACCGCAAACGCAACAGGTTTTGACTGCAAAATAAAAGATGGACATCATTAAGTTTTCCCTTACAAACACATACATATGTACAAACACATACACGCAAGATGATTTCTCTATGTTATGCTTTTTAAATCATAAAAATTCCAAAGAACTCTCAATGCATCCATACAAAAGATAATGAAGACTGGTTTTTACTGACATTAGTCATTAATATCAGCACAGTTCATAGCATACAGTAGATGACAGAATTTAGATAGATAATTTAGATAGCTCTGAATTAATTTGAGGTAAGTCAAATCAGTGACTAGTAACTACAGTCCACTTGGCAATCCGTATAATATTGTCAGCTTGCAGTTCTGTTGCAAGTTCTGTGTTTGAGGGCTGCTGTAAGAGGTAGGTTTTCAAGAGCTACAAAGCCCAAGCTCCAAGGACAGTGGAGCTGCAAAAGGCATTGCAAGGGGAGCATGGCACTGCACAAACATTGCTCCTTCCACTCTACTCTTGTCTGGGCACTCATGTGCTGCCCACCACAGGATCATTCTAAGGCTGCTACAAGTGTTGCCCTCACAGCCTCAGGCTCCAAGAACTGTTCAGGGAAATTGCAAATTTGGAGAAGAGGCGCCAGCAGTTGCCAGTGACCCCCAAGCAAGTCATCTCACTGCATTCTGAGAGCAGAGCAATGTGCCTTGCAACATGTCATTACCAAATACAAGTAACAGAGACACCTGTTCATTTCCCTAATTCTTTCTTACGCTCCTAGCTGACATCAGTGAGTTAGAGGATTTTTCCCAAGTTTTTTTTTTCAAGAAGCAGTTGCCAGAAGAGTCACACAGAAGCCCCACATCTGCACAGTTCATCCTTAGCAGCATCACCGGTGATGAGCACTTCTCTGCCCAGGTATGATAACATAAGGCGCCATCCAGCCCAGCCCAGACTACAGCTACCAAGGGCTTCCTCTTTTAAAAGGTACATTTCACAGGAGAACAACATTTTTTGCTGCTTTATTCTAGGCTAAGTAACAGTTTGAGTTTGCTCTCCCCACAGAGATTATCACACAGTATCCCCAAGGACCCACCACTATCCTACTCCAGGCTGAACCTTTAGCCCACTTTGCCATAACCAGATAAACTGTTATAAGGGCATCAAGATATGATTGTGTATTCATGATTACATTTTCAAAACTGGGAATTTATGAGAACAATCATCCAAAATTAAAACTTGGTGATTTCTGCACATCAATTAAAAAATCTTGCAGTGTTGATACAATGGGAAGGTCAACTTCCTAACAGCTCAAACTTGTATCCTAGTGATGTCCTCTATAATTTTCTCAATGTTACTTCCACTCTTAAAAGGTACCAAACCATTACAGAATTAGTCATGCCATAAAAAAAAAAAAAAAAAAAAATCACACAGGCATTGGTTTCAGTGATATCATGAACCTCCCTTAAAAATAAGATACCATAAATTACTGGGTTTAAATATTCATACAACGCCTCAAAACTTTCCTGAATGTAAAAATTACAGACTAACAGAGTTGATGCTTTCTATGCTATTACTAATTTCAACACTCAAAATACAGATCTGAATAAGCAGTGAATTGTCAAATCTCCTAAGCAATACTTACCATCAGATACTAAATAATCAAAAAAATCATTCCCTGTTACAAAGAATGATCATTTTGTAAGGCACAGTGACCTGTCACTGTAGAAATATATCTCAGAACAGGAGTGGATCTATTAAGGAACCATCTGTGCCAAACACAGATAGAAGGAATAGTATGCTTGCTTATACATTCTCACATTGTTATAATCTCTAGCAAATATTAAAAAATTGCTTAACCGCTGTGACTTACTCCTACAAGTAACAGTGGATGAAAGATTTCAGGCTGACTAAATACTTCAAAATCTCGGCAGCATTGCAATGAACAGACATCTCCAGGAAGTTAATGTCCTTGACATACTTCTTAGAAGTGATCTAAAATTTCCTGTTAGAAGACAACACCTGACTACCTAAGAAAAAGAATACAATGGAAACTACTCCAGAACTATCTTAACATGAAAGAAAAGTAGCAGGTGAAAGTTCTCTTTCATTTTCTGACATGAAAAAAAGAAAGGAAAAAAAAAGGAAAACTGAGAAGAAAAACAAAGCAGAACACTGAGTTCACATATTCACAGAAACGGTATGTCCCATTTTAGATTCTTGTCACACTGGTAGAAAGGGAGACTAAATCATCATGGGATTAGACTACAATAATTAATCTATTTGAATATTTAAAACTAATTCGTTTAGAGAAGTTAAATGCTAGCCTTTTTACACAAATAAATAATTCTGAAGGTTTCATAGCACTATCAAATTAAGTAATTTTCCTGAACTACATTGTCTTGAACTACAAAAGCCCAATTGTTATGTAATTACGGTCTTATGTTAAAAAAAAGAAAATTGACACATGCATTCGTGTATTTGAAAATGTATCTAGCATTTTATTACATATCCTGCAGTTCTGAAATAAGACTAGGTTAAAACAGTTAAGCACTTGCTGTTCATTCTCTAAATCTCCATGAAAATGGGATGGCAGTTTAGTACTCAGTTAATCCATATGCTGGACTAGAGGGACAGATGCTCCCAGATGTAAAACACTTTAACATGTCATGTCTCTCCAGAGAAACAAAGTAGCCTGGAAAAGTTCATTATCTTCAAAATGGACACTTCCATCTTGCTTTTCTTTTTTATTCCTGTAAAAGTACAACATTCAACCAGCTGAATAAACCCATAAGGGAACAATCAGATCATGAACATGATGATCATCTATACCACAAGGGCAGCAAGGAACACTCTGGAGTGAGATTCTTCAGGAATCAATTTCAGATTCTGATATAAACTCAATATATAAATCAACTCAGTATATAAATCTTATTCAACACCTGTTCAACCAACTTTGGCTGTACACTTTCGGTAATGGACATAAATTAAAGTGTGTCTAGAGCAACTTTATACAAGTTTGTTTTTCATCTGGATCTTTACAAATTATATTGACTTTACACATCTTCATATCAACCCTCATTACTAGTTTCATACTATTTACAGTATTATTATTATACTTTACTACTTATATTTCCTTGTGTCATGATTAACTTGTATTGAATGTCAACACGAGCACTTGCACATTGCATCTGTCTCGGTCAATTTATCAGTTTAAACAAATTTGTACCTGCTTGGTTGAATTTGTATTCAAGAAATATTTCACTCAATAACAGAGCAAAATAATACAATCTGTTCTCTAGTAATGTACTTAAAACATGGCAGGACTTTTTTTCTCCTATAACTAATTTCAGATTTTTTATGCTGTACAATAAACCCAGTGGAGGCAGCCCCTGGGGATCCCAGCCAAGGAGGCAAATTTTCTGTCATGGAATTTGCTCACAGAACTGTTCCTCTCCCTCACGATCACTAATTTTGTAATTGTTGCTTGATAATCAAAGTATGTTTTCCTCATCCACTACCAGGATGCAGAAAAACTGATGAAAGCATTCTCCAAACCATTTTCGTCTACACTTGGGCTTGATCTAGGATCTCTGATCCATCTTATTTCTTACTCAATTACACCATTCCCACCAGTAGAGACACCTCTGTATTTACACCAGTTTAAATTAAATCAGAATGCATCTTTATGAAGGCAATGCTAGCTAAGACAAGAACGCAGAAAATTACAGTTAGCACTTTGACAAAATGTTTGTCAAAGTTGGTGTCTGTGTTAAAGTTCAGAACATGTGTCTCAAAGCAAGTTCACTCTCTTCCTATTTCTACATAAAGCTACTCATGCTTCATCCTATCCACTTTTCACATATGCATGCAGCCTTATCCTGACAGCAAGGAATTATTCTTCTCTTGGGTAATGAATATAATGGGTGTCTCTCAAATCACTAACAAGTTTGCACTCATGAAAATTTAAGAAGTCACACCATTTCTTTCATCTGAGGAAAGGTGATTACTACTACTGAACTTTTCACTAGTAATCTTAGCGGGGAGCAAATATGACAGACGATGGATCACCTGTTTTCAGCACTATTTTCACAGAGCAGCCCCGCACACAGTATTTGTGCCATCAACAATATTAATACTCCACCTAAGACAAAGATCAATAGGACCATGATGGCCTAATGACTGCCTAAAACATCTCACTTTATTTTGCCTTGCTAATGACACCTTTTACCTTTTTTTACTTAGTACACTAATTTATGCACCCATTACACACGAAAGAAAAATCAAACCCACCTGAGAACACAAACAACTTACAGCAAATTTTTGTGCTAAATGCTGATTATTGCTGGAGCCTAATGACAGATAAGAAATTGTCCAATCTCTAACAATAGCACCAGCAATCTCATTGCTAAGGCAGCAATGACAATTCATGAATGTCCCAAGAGAAAATCAGGAGCATACACAGCTGCTGTCACTAAAAGCAGCAGTCAAAAAATATGACTTCCCAGCAAAGATCAGGCTTTCTTTTACAGCCATAGGTGTGTGTACCAAACAAGCCTGGCAGGAAGCCAGAATCACAGAAAAATTGAAGTAGGAAGGAGCTTCTGGTATCTCTCAGTCCAACCCCTGCTGAAAACAGGTCTGTTTGATCAGGCTGCTTAGGGTTGTGTTCCAGTGAATCTTAAACACCTCCAAGGACAGAATAACATAACCTTTCTGTGCATCCTGCTGCAGTATTTGATCACTGTGGTTGTGAAAAAAACCGTACAGGAACTATGGTTCTCTCACGTATCTGTGAGTAAGGAACATAACAGAAATCCATGATGGATAACAAATACTTAGTTTTATAGTCCAGTACAAGCAAAATGAAGTGTTATTACAAGTAAAATTTATCAATTACCACTTTTAATTGTAAGTGCTCTAAAAAGAGGGTTTGTGCTGTATTTAGGACTCCCAACAAAGTGAAAAAGCTGAGGAGTGTGAGAACAAAACACAGTACAATTGTAGTTAATAAGGAGCAGCCTAAGTATGGTGGTATAATGACATCCAAACTCTTCTGAATTATAAGGGCTTTGCATAGCATAGATCCCTTCAGAAGGATCCGGGAGAGAAGTAGTTAAACCCAAAATTATTTGATCAGAGAACATTTTCCCATCTGCTTCCAAAATTAGGGCAACGTGAACTATGTCCAGCCATTACCAGTGCTTGCTCTGCTACTTTTCAGGGGGTTGGCTCACTGAATTCTTGCCTAGGGCACATCACAACCGCTGCTCTCTGGTGCCTTCTACAAGAGCAGGAGCAAGGACTGGTGCTCGCCGCATGAGCCCCCTCACACCATCAGCCTCCCACTCGACACGGCCTCCAAGGGCTGCTGCACGGAAACTTAGCTGTTAAAGCTTAACTGTGATTTTCCTTAGGATCGAGGCCCATTAGAGAAAGTTTCTGAGGAAGTCTTTGATTCCTTCCAGCTCCTTGGAATCTCTCCTACAGCAATGCTTGCTCTCAGTGTTGAAGAAAAGGAAAATTTAACACATCCAGCTGGTACAAAAGAGAGTATGTCAGATCCATTTTTTCTTAACAATAGGTACATTTCAGAGCATTTTTTTTTTGTCCTCTAGTACTCTCTAGAGATACTTTTTGTTACTATTTTAGCTCATCTTCACACACAGCTTGAAAGTCATGTTTCTTACTTCCTTTTGCAAAATCGTATTTTAATAGAGTCACCAATGTCGGTTGACATTCAGCTCAGGAGGCAGCAAAGACTGAAATAGCTGTACTGACGCACACCAAGCTTTCTCATATGAGCAGGATCTTTTTTTATTAGACCATAATGCCAAAACTTGACGGCAGCCATGTGCTGTCTGCATGCAAGTGTGCCAGAAAGGTGGCTCTTCCATACCACCCACTTGGGGAATAAACAGGAACCGCTGGAAACTGGCACAGCTGAAAAAGTCTCTTTGTGCTTACTGAAAACATGCTTATTCTGGCAGCAAAAGCCAACAGATGAAAACTGTCATTTGCAATAAAAACACTGTGCTGGGATTTCAAGTTCTTTTTTCCGTGTCACAATGAGGATGTTTTATGCTTATGAGACATCTTAAGCTTATGAGACAGCATTTTAGCAGATCTTAGCTTTTTGGCTAAACTGAGGTTTACATAAAGAAAGGATTTGCAGTAACATTTTCAGGCTCTTCACAAACAAAATTTTCCAGGAAAAGCAAAATTCTGTAACACAGCAAGCTAAAGAAAACACTAAATAAATCAGCAATGCAATGGTTAAAAACATAGACTCTATTACCAAAATCTCTTTAAAATATGCTGCTTCGCTTAAATTGTTTCTTAATTCAGTGTTATTCATGCAGGATTTTTTGTTGGTTCCAATATTTAAGTAATTCTGCACTTCATTTTTTCAATTGGATCAGAAAGTCTCTACAACTGTGAGAGCCAAAGGTTAATGTTTGTTAGAATGTTTCACTTTTACGTAATATTTTAAGCATGTTTTTCTAAGAAACTATGCTGAAAAATCCTTCCTTTATTCAAAACATACATTTTGTAGCTAGACTGCTCTGTTTCTAGGAATTATATGGCTATATGTTCCAAGGATGATATTTAAAGTCTGAAGAGCCAAATGTTCTATTAGCTCTTAACTCATACGCTGAACTAAAACTGAGAAGTTATGTGAGGATATGATAAACACTCCAGCTGCCTCAAGGCTCCTGCCCCTTTCAAATGATTACATTTTATGGCCACAGGTCTTTTTTACCTTATGCCTCACCTAGATACCAATTGTTCATGTAGGTCTTGTACCATGTGAGTTACTTCTCATTCTTAAATTAAAATGGCGTCTATATTGCAAATCTCCCTGACAGCCTAGATACAAATCACATAAACACAGAGCACGTATTCACAGCACATTCAAAGCTGTGGCAAATGAGTATTTGCTAAACTTGAAAGTTAAACATCCCAGGCTTAGGAGAAGTGAAAATGAGGCTACCTTTACCTTGGGAATGGTGGTAGTATCTTTAACTTGGCCCTCACTGTGTACAGTATTATTGTTCAGCCATTAACTCCACAATGATATATCTTCTCCCACCTCAGCACTATGGAATCACAGCACCACAGAAGCATTAAGGCTGGAGGAGACCTCCAAGAACACTGAGCCTAACATTTGACCAAAGACCACCTTGTCAACTAAACCACAGCATTAAGTGCCATGTTCAGTCATTTCCTGAATACTTCCAGGAATGGTGACTCCATCAACTCCCTGGATAGCCCATTCCAATGTCTGAGCACTCTTTCAGTTCAAAAATTCTTCCTGATGTCCAACCTGAACCTCTCCTGCCATTTCGTCTTGTCCTGCCACTGTTTGCCTGGGAGAAGAGACCGACCTCCTTTGAGGTAGCTGTAGAGAGCAACACATTCTGTATCTTACTTTCACACAGGAGGATCTTTCCTTGCAAAAAACCCCAAGAATGTACGAAACACAAGGAGCTCTCCATAGCATCCAAGAACCTTTCAGTGGATTCAGTTTTGCCATCAAGTTCCCAGTTCAAAAGAGGAAAAGCAAGTGGTCTCTAAGGGATGACTTCTCTCTTTTTAAAATGTCATGAATGCTATGCCTGTCTTTATCCCCCAAGGAGGGAACTAATGCACCAAGCCCATGACAACAAAGGAGAAACATAATTATCAACAACTACTTGTTGAATAGAATCAGACTACACAGTAAAGTCTATAGCTTTATATATCTGCACGAGAAAGCTAAGGTAGCACAAACCACTTTGAATATGTAATTTTTTACCTTTGGAGCACTTGACATTGTATACACGGTTTGTACGTTTTTCTATTTAACTATGTGTATATGTGCAATATCCTATGTTTAATTAAAACAAAAAACAAAAGGATCACCCTGGCAATGTCTTTCTAGTGTCACACTGACACTTTCAAACGCCATCAGTACGACTGAAATCTTTATATCCATTGCAAAAAACTTGCAACTTCCAGCACAGAATTAACAGACTGCAAATGGCTTAATATTCTGTAAGATGCAGAGCACTAGAGCCAAAGCACACTTTGGCTCTGCTGTTCAAATATTTGCTGGAAGCAGAACAACTGTGAGACTTGGGAACTAGAGCTTTTCAAAGCAAAGCTAATGAGATATATAGCTCTTTTTAAAACTTTTCATTTTATTTAAAACAACCCAAAGTTTACATGAAATTAATATAAAACACATGCTATTAGGACAAATATCATAATTCTGGCAGAATAACACACATAAATAAAATACATTCTACATCAACAACTTCATCTATTATCTCCTGTATCTTGTATCTCTTGTATGTTGCAATCCTCCTTTCGAGCTTTGGGTAAAAGGGCAATTCTTGATGCTCAGCCTGGTCACCACTGTGCCTGTGCACATCTGGGAGACCAGTGAGCACTAACCCCTTCCCCTTCTCTTTGAACTAAAGAGCTCCCGGGAGGTTCAGCACCAGCACAGCTGCTGCACTGTGATTCTCCTGCCGCAGGTACAGGAGGAGCCAAGGCCTTGCTCATATGTTCTGGAAATGCCTTTCTGCCAGAAAAAAAATCCTCCAAAGATTTACAACTAAGCTAGAGCAGTACTAGAGCTTCTCTGACATAAGCCAGGAACCAAGGAAGAGCTATGCAGGGCAGAAGCCAACAAAAGAACAGCTAAAAGTCAGGCTTTTGGGCCATTCTCTGTCTGAGCTGTGCCAAAAGCAATCCATCACCACCTAAAGATTTGTTGAAGCTCTCATCTCGTCCCTGTCCAAAAACAGTCCTTCATGCTAACAAGCTAAAACTAGAATTACTTCTCTTTAATATTTCCTAATACTCTTATTTACTTTTCCTTGAGACATCTCATTTGTATTCTTTGCTCAGAGCACAAGATAAAACATGTTTCCTGGTGGGTGTATGAGATGTAAGAGTGAAGTGCTGTGACGATGATGATATCCTTAGAGAATACATTATGCAGCTGGTGCACAGCTAGTCATCTAGCCAGCAGATGAAACATTAGCTGGCTATAAACCTTACTCTTATTATAGCTGTAGAGCTGCTAGGGTTTAATTCCAGGCTGGATGCAGCATGAGTTATTATAAAAACATGAAATAAAATGACATAAGAATTGTAACAATTTTCTCTTTGTAAGAAAAGCGCCACGGCATCAAAATGCAAAGCAGCAGTAAGAATTCTAATTTGGGTTTCTAGGCTTTTTAAATTTACTGTACTTTCCGTGGCTGAGTGGACCGAATTTTCTGTGGGCATGCAAGGACACAACTTCTCAGGCTGAACTGAAGTTAGTGGAGCAGCCTGTACTCAGTCTGACCAGAGAACCAACCCTATATGATACAGCTGCCTACATGCACACAGCTGTTTTCTCCACACACAACACGCAGTACACATAGGAACGCTTTATTCATAAGCAGCTGCCATTTAGACTCTCAACATCACACAGGAATTTACATGCCTACACCTGTTGCAGCAGCAGGTTCTCCTAGGAAGGGACTGCCACTGGTATGAGAATCAGCCCTTCTCCCTTCCAAGCCCCGAACTGTCTCGCCTTTTATTTTATAGGGTTTAGCTTATATCAGAGAAATCCAACATTTAGTTTCTTTCTCATTGCCACAAAATCTAGAGGGAGGGGAGAGCACCCAGAGTAGGACGAGGACACTCAGAAGGGGATCACTTCTTTCTCCAGCTGGCCAGTCAGTTTCCCTTTGCCTTTTTTTCCTCTTTCTTCCATTTTTTTCCTGATTTTTCCCCCGGAGTCCCTATCCCTATAAAGAAGTGATGCACACTCTGATCTGGTGGGGGAGTTGTGTGCACTTTGCACCAATGCCTTTTTACAGGCAATACAAAACACTACTGGACACCAAATATTGGTTTCCTAATAAGCAACTTTGCATACATCTAAAGCTTCTAGAATAACAATTTTAAAATTCTATAACTTTCCTCTACTATCAAAATTATATAAAATCCATGGCTATACTCCAAGGACATCTGTAATTCTTTCTGAATTGCTGGTAGTCAACCAGAAGCTTGTAAATGGCTTTATGGCATAACCCATATGCATAAAGTGACACCAGGGACACAGGAAAACAGATGGTGGACTTCTGCTCTTTATTTTTTTGAAATTTAAATTAGTTTCATTAATAGCCATATTTTATTTCCATATTTACTTAAAGAAATTAAGGAACTGGAGAGACGCTTACAAGTAGCATATTGAGCTGCAATGCTGTTAAACCTTCTGTTTTTTGTGAATAAAAGCTTTTTGCAAGATGTGGAGAATGGAAAGACAAAATACAATAAAATCAATGTGGTTTTACCTAAATT
>VXBU01009289.1:258489-309458 GCA_013400315.1 Bombycilla garrulus | reverse complement strand
AGAGAAGGAAAGGAAGGAAGGAAGGAAGGAAGGAAGGATGAACAACAGGGTAAAGGACAGCAGAACCTTACATTCACAAAACATTCAAATTCACTCTCAGTTTCACTGCTTCCATTTGGTCAAATTCATGCTATACATGAGTCAAGAGCAGAGTAAATCTCCTCTCTTGCATATCTCACAATATTGTTTTCTATGAATTGAGGTATTTCTAATGAACTATTTTTTATCTGCCTTTTGTCCCCAAAGCAAGCAATCTCCATACACATATATTTTGGATTACTTCATTACCCTTTCCTGATACTCAATGAACTTCTCCATGTTCTCATTAATGTGGCATCTAAGTGCTATATATAAGAATTCATACAAGCATTCCTTGTCATCTCACAGTGATGTAGGAACAGAGATAAGCATTAAAAAAGACTAGACCCAGAGTGACAGAAGAAAATATTTATTTTTCTTGGATCCAAAAAGAGAAAAGGTTGGGCTTATTTCAACTGAAGAAGTTACTAAGTTTTTGGGCAGAAAACAAGCCTCAAAGACTACTCAGAGCAAAAACCACCTGTAAGAGGTCAGATCAGGCAGTAACTTACTGAGACACAGAAAGTGCAGAGAAGTGGCCCATAAAGCCCTCCTAGATCCCTCACAGGATCTAAGGGGGCTGCCTGTATTTGTAGGGAAGAGAAACAGATCAAGAGAAGTACAATAGCGGCAGGTGAGCTAAAAGATCACAAAAGGACAGAAAAAAAGTGGGAACTGTGTGAGGAAAGGGAAGCTCAAAGCAGCTAGAAAAACAGCAAAACACCCTGGATTGCCAAGCCCAAAGGATATTATCAAGAAGTTAACATGGGTATGCAGACTTGCCCCCAGAGTCAACCCTTAAAACCTAAGGCACAGAAAGAAAAGCATCAGGTATAAGGTACTACTAGGCTGGTCCCAATCCTAAAGCCACCAAGCAGTGCAGTGGCTTTAACACCCACACTCTCCAGAAACAGGCAGGGTAAAGGCCAAGAGAGGTGGAAAAGGTGGCACTTCAGAGGGCATTTTGTTCAGGACTATCTGCTGCAGGGAAGATAACACAGGTAATGGTGACTTGGCCTCCTTTGTGATTGGAGGTACAAAACAAACACCAGTGAACTTTTCTCATCAGTTACAACTGCAAATTAATTCCTTTTATTTATCCTCATTTTATGCAAGAAGTCCAAGGCAAAAGTTACAATCAGGGTTTAAGTTGGAAATATTCCCCCTTTTTTACAGTCCAGCTCAGTATAATGTGTTCTGGCCATGTAACTTAATGTTCTCATAAATCCCCCAAAGCCCAAACACTTCTGATTTACCAGAACCAATGCTATTTGCTCAGAGTTTTTTTTTGTGCTGTTTTTTTTTTTTCCCTCTTTTCTTTTCTTGCACAGGGTGTTTGTTTACTATGGTTTTTGTATTGAGACTGTACTTTTCTCTGCTCTGACCTTCAAAACTACTGGAACTATGAGAAAGCAGTAAAACAAAGGAAAAGTGTGAGCATTTTACACTGTGTGCCCATGACTGTGCTCTGGTGCTCATCCAAGCAGCCTTCCCACACACCATGGCCTCTGCACCCACAAAGTTTTCAGTCTTGTTCTTTTACTTCATCATTCGATAGAGGGAGTAGAAGTCTAATACTAGTAGCAAGAACTCTTGAATTTTGTGATGATAGGTAAGCAGATAAAAGCAAATGTTGAACAGTGCAACCAAAACACAAATGTGACCACACTTTGCAATCAACAAAAAGGCAAAGTCACATAAAACCAGCACTTAACAGTAGCACTGGAGAACTTTCTGGTAGTGCAGTAACACAACAGCTTCAACAAAGAGGAGTTCATTGTGAAAAAAAGAACCGGAGTCTACAAACCACTTTTTTAATGCTAAATATCAAATTCAGTGAAACGTTAAACTCACAACAGGTAACATAAAGACATTCTGTGAAAAGCTGTGCTCTTTCAAGCCACCTAGAGTGCTTTTCTGCCCTGTTTCAAGCAGTGAAGAGCTCACTGCCTTAGTACATTATGCCAGATTGGAACTGTTAGCATCAACACCAAGCAATGAACTCCTCGGGAAGCAGAAGCCATGGCTGACCCAGTAACCCCTGAGAGGCTTAGGAAAAGCTTACAGCTTTTGAAAGCATAGCAGAGACAAGCACCCAGAAGATCCTTTATCATAAATACTGTGTCTTCTCTGGAAAGAGAAAATCCTACCACCCCAGTGAAGAGTCCTTGGAAGACATCCTCCTGCTCTGGGGGTGATATTTAGCCAGGCTGCTGAGAGAAACACCATCCCATGGGATGCAGGAGGGCAGGGAACAGAGGGAGGGGACTTTAATTCCTGGGAAAATGCCTCATGAGGTCAGAACATTACTGCTGATCCAGCCAAGAAAAGGGATGCAACTGTTCCCAGAAGGAAAAGGGAAGAAGCAAACAACATGAAACCTTTAACCTTTTTGTTCACCATATCAAAGTGGTCACCAAAGGGTAATGGTAGCTGACTAGCTTTCATTTCCCATAACCTCTTAAACCATTAGATTCCCTGGCCATGTAATTTCTCTCCAATTAGCATTTCATGAACTTTTTCATGTATTGTGAATCTTTTACCTTTCATTTTCTGAATTTTTTTCATATTATAAATGAACTTATTTGTTAGATCACAGTGGCATAGATCTGTTGCCTTTTTTTTCTGTCTTCATCTTACACATAAGTAACCAGTTAAATGAAATCCAAGATATCAGTATCTGACTTTAAAGAAAAAAAAACATCAGCTCATTATTAAAAGAAACCAACTTGTACCTGAGTGCCGAGACTAGAAGAAGGCCAAAAGGCCAGGAAAGTAAATTCCCATGTTAAGCCAGACCTAGCATTTCTGCAAATGGGCAATGCATATGAAGGAAAGGACTAAAAGCTTCTTAGGTTTAGAAATTGCTACCCTTTCCTTTACATACAGAGGAAAATGAGAACATTCACAAGTAATTCAAGTCTTTGAGGTACAGGATAAAGGGTATACTTTGATATAATACTTTACAATATTATAATATCTTAACATTACAGTATCTGCTTTTTTTTTTAACATGTACAACAAAAGATGTGCAATTTTTCTGTCACCTTTACAGGCAACTTACAACACAGGGTAACTGTGCTCCCAGCCAGAGGAGAGAAATGAAGGTGGCAATGAAATCATAGCAGTTCAGGTCTGTCACGCCTATGAACTTCAGTAGCTCTTGCGCTTGAAAAGAATACTGTAGCCCTTCACCCAGAATAGGTTTCCTCTTTTCACCAGGACATCCAGGATCTCTCCAGCTTTAACTGCAGCCATTCTCTTGACCCTCACAGACCTTTCTGCAGTTTAGAGAAGTTCCCAACACACTTTGGGATTTCACTGTGCTAACCACCCCACTCTTCCAGGTTAGGGCAAAGCTGCAGCCAAAACCTCTGTTGCTCCCCTTGCTAACAGACAGTACAGGGAAAAATCACGATCCCTCTCCACTGTCCACTCCAGCTTCCTCCTTTCCAACCTGGCTGCACTCTCTGGCAGTCCTGTTCCTCAGAAATCTCACTGACCACTGCAGTGCTCTCACTGATTGCTGCTCTCCATTCAGTGTCATGTCCCTGATTCCTCCCGGCTCCCTGGTTTCCGAGAGGCTGGAAGGTAATTTTTTGAGCTAGTATTTTATGGTTGCAGGGTTGAGACGCCCTGCAAACATCACACTACCTTACAGAACTCAGTTAATTCAGAAGTTAATGTGATTCCCTGGTAAGTTAAAATGAGCAGGATCAGTTTTGGTTTTACACCAGCCTTTCAGCAAGGTAATATCTGACAAACCCTTCCAATTAAGGTGTATTGAATCACGGCCATTTTCCACATTCATGTCCAAGGAAGAGTGAACAGCACAGCGCACCACGACAACAACTCACTTAAGTGAAAAACACAAGTAAGAACTGCAAAAAACCCTGAGGAATTTCTGCATTTGTATTTGTGTTGACCAAAACTCAAGATGCTGAATCCTTATTGAACTTAAAGGAGATCACTAATGGCAAGGTGAGGAAGGAGGAAGCCCAGCTCCCTGGGGCACAGGCAGCTGCTGCCCCTAGGACAGGATGGCTGTCAGCTGGTGCTGATCTGCCATAGCAGCAGCTCCTGAAGGCTGCACCTACTTGGCCTCCTGGGAGCCTCCTGCCTCTCCTCAGGCACAAACCTCCCCACCCTCCTCCATAATTCCGGTAAAATACCAAATTGAACACGCAGTGTGTGCATTGTTGAATTATTTAGGAAAAATACGATCTTACTCAACAAGACTGTTTAGGGTCAAGACTAAGCAGATATTTCCACTAAAACTGTTAGGAGAAATGCTGCTTCCCAGCCTTGGTTAAGGTACAGGAAAAGGCTGCTGATGAAAGCAAGCTAAGGGAAAGCAATTTACTAGCTACTGATGGTGTAAGCAGTCCATGAATGACATGTCTCCAGCCCTTCCGCCCTGCCTTTTCACCAATTTTCTATTAAATTTTTTCTCTTTCTAACATAAAAAGTGAAATTTTGCTACAGGCTCTATATTTTTATTTAATTTACTTGTTCCAAATTGTACTGATCAAAAGTTGCAGACTTCTTTCCCCCAGTGATGCTTAAAAACTGATTTGGCTTAGAAAGTCATAGGTTTGAATCAAATTATTAGCAAATTACTTTCAGAAAAGTGTAAGAATCACCTTACCTAAGTTACATAATAAGTAATAACAACTGCTTTCCAGAAATTATTGCATTTCAGAGAAAGTTAATCTTCTCAGTCTTTTGTAGTAGTTTTAGCTAAACCGGTACGGAGTCAGACGTTCAATTTTGTCCCTGAGATATCCTGGCAGACAACTTCTATATCCATCAGAAAGTTCCAGGACAACTGGAAGCACAATTCATTAATGTACAATAATCTATAGGGTAAAAACCAGTAGTGAAGTATTCCCTTAGGTACTCTCATGACAGGAGAACATAAATAAATAATTTACTATTTTCAAGTTGTGAAAAACCAGCTGCCTTGAAATAATATTTATTGCTGATTTAAAAGAAAAAAATATGCTTTATAAAGATGCGATAATGAAACAAGAGTGCTCAAAACAGAAAACTCCTCTTTTTTTCATTGCATTAATTTACCAGTAACAATTTTGCATTTAATACAACATTCTTGTATAGCTATCCAAGTATATGACTATATGACCAATTCCCATTTAGCAAGGTTACTGTCCTCCATTCAATGCTGCTATTTCTATTAGTAACCTTTGCAAATAATATGATACACCTATCAATTGCGAAGGCCACTACTTTAATGCAATAATCATAAATTGCCATCCATTTGACATTAGCTGTGGACAAAAAAAAAATGACCAAGCATCACAAAGGGTAATTAAGAAATCAAAAAATATGCTTCCAAGTGCAAAGAATATCACATTGAAGAACCAGTCTCGAATGAGAAGCAGGCAAGACAGAAATCCTGATTAACACATCTTTCAAAGAGGAAATGGTAAGTCTCTTTTAAAATGCAAAATTACCAGCACAGTAAATTCTTACAAGAATAACGCATGTGAGCATGAACAGACTAAGACCATGGCAAAGAGTTTTTTCTTTGTTCTTCCTCTAATGTGTAAACAGCTTAAAAAATAGAAGAATTTTACCACGGAAGAATGTTGCACAGATCTAAAGGGCCACAATAAAGAAGCTTATATTGCCACCTGCATGCATTCATGACTGACTAAACCTTGAAGTTCGCAGTACAAAATGTGAAGTCACAGGTATTCAGATCTGTGATGTGCTCTAAATATAGATAATTTAGGTCATAACCATAAGAGATACAAACAGTCCTCTGAGATAATCCGCATGTGACACTGTTATTACTTTAAAAGGAGTATTTCTATAATAACTCTTGATTAAATATAGAATTTTGACAGCAGTGACTAAATCTATATGCTATGTGGCTTTTCTGAAAGCTTTTTCACACAAATTTTGCAGAAATTTCTGGACAGACAGAGCTAAAACTTTTCACAACTGGAGAGCAAACTCAAAACTAATTTTCACTTTCTTCTTGATAAATGGAAGTCTCCAGGCATTTTCCTCTTTTAAAGATATATTCCAGAATATTTTCAGAGATACAAACTCACTTCAGAAAGAAAAAAATAAATAAAAATGAGGCTCTGTATAGTCTTTGCAACAAAAAAAATTTATATAGATACTATCAACTTTCTAAATGTCACTAATCACAGTTCACCTGTTGTCACTGTTTTCATTAACTCCCAGAAACCATGAAATCAAGAAGGCAGTAATGTTGGAGTATCTAAGTTACTCGCTGTTCTTCAGCAATGATGATTTGAAAGGTAGAAGCAGAGATGCGGAGACAGCCACATGCTGTAGGAGACAGCCTTCAAAGGTGAAACAAGGCACATTCACTTTTCTCCCCTCCCCATCAGTTAATGACTTTATGAAACCAAGCAAGTAGTGTAGCCAATATGCATAATTTTTAAATCTTGGACTATTTGGTTCTTACGCTTCAAGTCTTACTTTTTATAGTTTAGTTACAATACAAATTGCCAGTAAAAAACACAAACAAACAAAAAAAAGACTTATATTTTAGTCCTTACAAATGTGAAAGAACTCCTGAAAATATTTCCCAGATGTCGCCTAAAGGCTCAGAAACTTGGAAGCACACTTAAAAATATTATTTTTGGTGTTAATCTTGCAACTTCTTGACGTCTGCAACTGGGGAAATAGCATTTACTTCTCTGATCTTTCCCCCCCTATTTATTTCAATTGCTTCATTGTCACTTCATCACAAGCTGTGCTTCTCAGATCTCCTCAATTTTTGTTTTTTTAATTTCTTAGGGGTTTTTTCATTCCCCTGTCTCAAAGGACTCACCACATCCTCTCTCCCTTCTCCTGCTAACTGAATGAGTATTAACCGAGTAGAACTCTGCCCAGCCCCTCAGCCCTCGGTGCTGTCATGGTCCCTCACTGGTAGCTCTGCAAATCTTTCAAAGGCTCACAATAAAAGATGCAAGAAGTGCCAACTGCAAATTGAAGGAGCATATAAACATCAAAATTCTGCAGGCCTTGGAGACAAAGAAATAAAGTGCTGCTGTCTCTTGTGACAGGTCACAAACCTATTGTTAAATTAACACCACAGATCTGAGGGTCTTGTGCCTCCCTTCCTTTCTGATAGGAGACCTGTTCCTATCAGAAATTACCTAAGGCCTAGCAGCTGGTACACACTTTGCTTTACCTTCTGCTTAGCTCTGTACAACTGTGTTGTGTAACACCTACTGGATATAGTTCTGCAACTAATCAGGAATAACACGATACGTGGAGTGGATGCTCTGTGTCCCTACAATAAAGGGCCCAAGGGCTAAAAGCAACCTGCACAGTGTTCTAAGATTGGCCATTAAACACGTCCAATTCAGGCACTGCACAAAAATATTCTTAGAGGATAAAAAGAGAACAAAGAACCCTTATCAGCACATTTAAAGCACACCACACTCAGCAGAAGTGGTTGTAATGGAGAATTAAAGCCCAGTGCAAGCCCCAAAGCGTGCTGAGAAACAGGTAAGAACAATTCATGACGGATCTTACATGGAAGAGGAAGAAAGCACCAGGAAGGATTCTGTGATGACTTCCTGAAGCCCCACCCTAAACACAACAGCTGACCTTAGGACCCAATGGTGCAGAGGTAAAAAAGGAAAATATCAGATTTTTTTTTGTATATCCTTTTAACTGCATATAATTCTAAACTACTGAGATTGGAACAACAATAGCTCCTTGATTAAACTAACAATAAATTCCTGGTTTTCCATATAAAGTGCTTGCTTTTATCCATTCCTTTTATGAGTCAAAACCTGGTAATGATTCAACAAAACTTCTCCTGAGACTTTAATCTCCCCAAATCAAATATGTTGGTGTTTATAAGCCAAATGTAAATTTTGGCTCATTTTCCCTACCGATTACAACAGAAAAAGCTCAAAGGTTTTTGCTTCCTCAAAAATACATAAAATATAAAAAAAATAAAAAGAATAAACTTAGCTGGATGAATGGACAGCATTTAATCACGGTACTTTTCTGCATCACATAAATTTTTCCTTAAAAAATGTCAAGGGAGCATCCAGCCAAATATCTTCAGCATCACATTTCTCCTAGCTTCATTCTACTATTTTAAAAAATGACAAATGCATTAACTTTTTTTATTACTACAATTAATAAACAAACTGAAAGCAAAGTCCTCTGGGGCTATAATCATGTTTTTCTGTCGTATAGAGAAAAACAATTATTAGCAGAAATGTGGGCTAATTATTAAAATTCTAGTTGTTATACTTTTTAAAGCATACTAGAAATGCAAAAATAAACCTAATGCACCAGGGACAGACACAATCATTCCTATGTCACTTAAGCTGTACCTATACTCTGTTTTCTTTTGTAAATATGAAGTTTGAAATGCTGTGCTTTTTTCCAAACTGACGTTGCAGCTAACCTTCTCCTTGGTCTCCCCAGTTTTCAAATGAAGCAACACTGGAAGGTAAAACCTGTAAAAAATTCTGCTTATGCAGTACTATAAATCATATAAATCAGATTTAGACATTGATTTTTTCTCTCATTTGCATGCTCATACATCCAGCAAGGAAAAGGATAAGAGGAATCTTTTGGGTTAAATATTGTTCAGTTTTATGCTGCCAAGAGCTGGTTTTAGCCTTTGGAAGTACCAAATGTTCCCAAACAGAAGAATAAAGTTAGAGCAACAGCCAGAATTCAAGAGGCAAATATCATCTCTGTCTTTATCCGTTCCCTGTATAATGCTGACGTCTATAAAATCAGAGTCCCTCCAGAACTAATGTTTGCAAATTCTCTACCACAGAACAGTGAATAATTCTTTCAGGACGCTCTTGATCTGCAACCTGGTGCCAACCACCATGTGAGCTTGCAGAACATATTTAGTGGTTACAGTGAAGGAAAGCAGTACCTTTAAAAACTCAGAGATCCCAACCAATAAATAGGGCATGAAAACATCAAACATTTTTCACTGTTACTCAGTAATCTTGAAAGGATATCTATAAAGATATGCTCAATGCATGAAGAGTTTAATACCTCACATTCCATTAGATTTGCAACCATTGCACCTTCTTTTCTACGAAAAGACAGTGTTCCTCAGTCATAAACAAACATAAGCAAAGGAAGCTCAGCACAGGAAACTGACTTTGAGGAAAGAAAATGCAACACATGATGGCATTATCTGCAATGGTAAATTGCACTTTAAATATCAGAAGTGTCAACTTGCCAGTGTTTTTCCATCAGACAAATAGAACAGAGTAATTAAAAATGTATCAACTGTAAAGATGTCCTATTCTATTTAATAGAGATTTAATGGACTAGACTATGGCATTTACCAATATTGCACATACTTCACAGTCTTTGTAATCATAACACACAAACTGGACAGAAAGAAAAGTTTCAACATTAAGGAAGCCAACAAAGAAACGTGAAACCAAGCAGCAATAGCAATACTACTCTCATTCTGTGGACTAGTGATTATCTTCTAGGAGATGAAAAAAGTCTGACACATTATAAGATTATTAAAAAAGCCAACTAACTGACAAAAAACTCAAACAACAGCAACAATAAGAACCAACCAAACAGAAAACAACCAAAAAAATCCTACCCAATATACTAAAAAGGAAATGGAAGGGACTAAATGCTCTATTCCTGATGAGAATACAAAAAAAAAACCAAACTACCAAAGAACTGTAAGGAAATCATACAAATGTGCATTTGGAAAGAATTCACACATTTAACAACCCTTTTACTCACTGCTGGTAAAAAGAAGAAAGTTCCTGCTCTCTCCCTCAAGGCAGTTTAATTCTGGGATTGGGAATTTTACCCAATTTGCTAATTGCTTGGCAAAGATATGAATGAAAACAGTTGAGAAAGACACCAGCAACTAGATTAGACAATGAAGGATAGATGATGTGTGCTGTCTACAGTTAGGTTTCATTTCCATAGCTGAGGAGCCATCTACTGCTGATGAAGGAATTTCTGCAATTTCCCCTTATAATTTCCTCTTTAAACAAGAGGGAGCTTTCAAGATTTCCAAGAGTGATACTTTGTTACAGTGATGCTGG
Source organism: Bombycilla garrulus (assembly GCA_013400315.1). Lineage (NCBI taxonomy): Eukaryota > Metazoa > Chordata > Aves > Passeriformes > Bombycillidae > Bombycilla > Bombycilla garrulus. The sequence continues at coordinate 299,304 of VXBU01009289.1, read as the reverse complement.
TACCTCATCTTCCCACATGACAGGCAGCAGCTGCCAGACCTTCCTCAGCCCCTGCACCACTATCTGCCTGCAGAGATGCTCCAGCACAGCAGGAGGAAAAGGAGCAGGCTGCCCAGGGACTGGACACCTCATTGTCATGACTAACAAGGAGCAACTGAGGAAAAGGGGAAAGGAAAGAATTGGAAATCTGAACAGAATAAAGTGCCAGGTAAAACATAGAGAGAGATTGAGAAAGTGAGACTACAACCAGCACCAAACAGAGCTGTTGCAATTGTCCTACAATGTGTAGATTTGGATGCAGTCCTCTGTTCTAATGAAAACTAGACAAGTCATGCATTTCAGGAAATCAGGATTAGTCAACTTACGTCTAAAAGTAGATATCCACTCTCTAAAGTACCTTTTTGAGAAATACAGAGGTGAGATGAATGGCCCTGGATCAGATGTCATGTATTCATTATTTATGGAGTAAAGCAGAAATCGTTAACAATGTACTCTCAAGGGTATTTAATAATGAAATTGAGCCCTAATTCAAAATGACCTTTGGACATGGCTTTATGCATATTTTCAATTCCTTTCAGCCAACATTCTCACCACGCAGTCAAATATTAGCTATTCCAGCAAGAGAGCTGGATCACAGCATTCACCTATAGTAAATTGTTAATTTTTACATCATTAACAGATTAGTGTAGTCCAACAGGAAACAAAAATAACTGTAAATGAATTCTGCTTAGAAACGTATTTAAATAGAGCACAATTGGAATATTGGATTATGCTCCTTTTTAAAATGTAAACTTTATTTAGTTGATGACTCATGTCTTTCTTCAAGTAACTGTGGGATAAAAGCACTTAGCTACATGGACTCCATTTTGACTTAAATTTGAAAGAATTTCTTTCACTATTTAATGTGCAGAAATTCGCTGCAGCCTACTTACATACTACTTTCACAGTGAGTGCAGGTTCATTTCTTTACCTGTATCTCGTATTTGCATACATACATTATATATGTAATAAGTGACTGTTTGATAGACATTCTAAACTGATCAGAGTAATTTTTAAAAAAAGAATTAAAACGCCTATCTGCTAACTTCTACTTTAACTAGGCTAAATATAATGACTAAGCCAAGACTTGAATACAGAATTCATATTTCAATTTAAAAATTCAACAGTAAACAAAATGTTACTCAAAACTGGATTTCTGCATATGCAGCCTAGCTCCTCTCAGCTTAAGAGGAAGTAGGAGAGATTTAGGGTCCCTTTAATATATATAATTTTTTTTTTTTAAAGTTCTAGAATGACATTAAAATATACTTATCTAATTCGACCCTGAGAGGAATTAATACAATAAAAGTGGTAGATGTGTTACTAAATTGATTGATTGGATTTTTCTTTTTGTAATGAAGCTGATCCAAGAAATTCACCCTTTAATGGGGCTGAAACCAGGTCTCAAAGCAGATACTGGGAGCAAGACAGTGTCATTACAGGTCTCAGCACTGCTCACTTTCCATGCCAGCCTGAGCTGGCTTTTAGCAAGGATGTGAAATGTTTGAGCTACTGCTCAGGGAGTGGAAGCAATTTAATCTTTTCTACCTCTAAAAGCAGACTGGAGGAAAATCTGGTGTTAAAGCTTCTGTTGGCCATTCCGGAGGGGACTCACTGAGGAAGTGTGTGTTGGGATGCAGAAGTGAACAAAAGGACCAGAAACATCTGCAGAATATTTAAAGAAGATTTGAGAGCTTTTACTCTCTCTGCCCCTTTCCAAAATGAAATAACTTTCTGCAAATACAGAGTGCCTCAGGCAGTGTGCAGCGAATCACAAGGAGTGGTTAACTATGATGCTTCTAACTATGTTTTCTGTAACACCACTGACCACCACATCAAGCAGTTCCTTACATATGATAGTGATGGAAGCCATTACAGCAGAGATTTTTATTGCTATAATACAGAGTTTAGCACCCATCATTTGCCCTTTTACAGCTAATTAGAGAAGAATTTCTCTCCAGCATGAAACTTCTTTGGGTGTTATTCAACTGACTGCTAAATTTGACAGTGTTATGCAAGAACATGTGCGTCCCCCACCTCTGCAAAAGGTTTCTCTCACATGCATACTAGATACTGATTTCACAAAGGGCCCAACATTTGCTAAAGCTGTTTCTGCCCTCAGAGTAGCTAAAGCAAGACACAGTAGCTACTCAACATTTGCTAGAAGAAATATTACACTTACCTTGCTGAGTCTTCAGCAATTTGTCTTCTTTTTGCTGTAACAAAGACCTCATACTTCCCTAAAAATCTCTAACTGTATATATAAAATGTGAAGAATCAAAGTCACAAAAATATGGAATGTACTGAAAAAGCTCTTAGAAAATAACTTGAGTTTTTATTAAAGCAAAAAAATCTACAATAATGAGAAGTAAAACATACTTTTTTAACATTCAGAATTCTGCAAAAATTTGAAAAAATTCTACAAAAAAACATATTTTGACTCTCAGAAAATCAATACATTTGACCAGATTGATCAATTAAATTTATATTCCTTGAATAGTATAAATGTGTGCTTTTAGACCCTGATGAGCTGCTTAAGTTAAAACTTAAATTCAAACAGCACATTCTGAACTGTTCCAAAATACAGTATGATCTTCTATATCCATGCAAAGTTCTTTCACTGAAAAAAGAGCATTACCAGATTTAACTGATTTGATAAGACCCTCTTCCACTTTTATCGCCATTGAGACTTTCAGGTTGGCTCCATAAGAAGACTAAAAAAAAAACAGGAACAAAAGAAACTAACTTAATTTCTTGATATAAATCAAGAAGAATGGAATTCAGCCTGGGCCTCCCACATATCTCTCAAACGCTTAGATATCTCTTAGGCCTGAACTGGAAGAGGGATCAGTACATGAACATTTTTCCAGCTGTATTAATGCCACATAAATCCTTATGTGTACTTTGTCACTTGATACCCTCTACTTAAACTATTCAACACAAAACAAATAGTTTTAATAGGGAATAAAATTATTTGTGGGTTTTGACATGGAGGTTCCTGTGTTACCTGTGGTTTACAGAAATTCCTGAAAAGAAATGAGATTACTGATGAAAAGTATCACTTCTCTTTCTTTTTTTTTGGGGGGTGGGGGGGGTTGGGGCTGCTTTTGGATTTTTTCAAGAACTAACATAGTATTCTTTTATTATGTCTGTTTCTTTGTGCTTTAAGGATAAACAGAATCTGAACAGACATCATCGTAGTATTGACACTGAATACTCTGTATAAGCACTTAAATGAACTACCTCACAAAAGAAATACATGCTTTATGTATCACTTCAAATAAATGAATTTAGGACTTGAAGTTATTTTGGTTTGTATAGATACATAAGAAACTTGACAGTATCAGTTATGCACCAATTTTTTATGGTTTTTCAAAAGAAGTGTTTCTGTGTTGACAATTAATAAAATTTATACTACTGATACACATATGTTGAATTTTATTTTCATAGAGACATCTGAGAACCAGATACAGTTATAGCATATTTAGTGGCCTTTCATCTCCGCAATTCCAGGCTCTCATTAATGAGTGCGTATGGCTTATTGCGCGTAGTGTGGGGGGTCTTTCATGTCAACAAATCACTGTGATGAGAACTTCAAGTCAGCATTAAAACACCTGGGGAGACAGTGTAGGAAATCATGTACAAGAGCAGACATTCTTGGTGTCTACAGTTAATGAATATAGCTTCAAGAACCCAGTGTGAACAAAATTCAGAAAAAGCTATTACAACTGTCTTTGTGATGACATGAAAGATGCATGCAGGATGGTATCTATATTTCATAGATATATTTCATATTACAGTGTTGAATTATGGTTGCCTTCATTCCTGTCCTAGTGTGCAACAGTCCTGCAGTAACAGCAGAGCCTATGGCTCATTAATAGAGTGAAATTGCTGCAACATACACTGAAGCTCAAGGACAAAATGTAGCTTTACTTCTGACTGTTGGAACACAGTAACTATCCACCAAATTGCATTAGACAAAATTTCTACTGGATTTGCAAGGGCATTCAGGAAGAAACACTGAAACACAATTTTTGAGAACAAAACAAGACCTCTTACATTCACGACAGAATGAAGCAGATACATTGCTTTATGATTTTTGTCTTGCTCATTTTCCTGGAATTAAGCAGCAAGTGCGTAGCCACGTCCCTGTTCACATCAGACAGCTTCTGAAGGAAAAGTCTTTAAGAGTTATGAATTCACTGGCACCTAGTAAACAAACACCCAAGGGCACGGGCTGCTGTATCAGAAACTACGATCAGCAGGAGGTTAAGAGAAAGATCCCAACTCACACAGGAGAAGGCAGATTTCTCAGCTGAAAAGGGTACACTCACTTTTCCAGCCCCACAGCACACCACTGCCTACAGGGCTGCACAAGGCACACTGGGCCTAACCAAGCTGGCTTCAAAATAACCCTCCCGAAACAAATGAACTGAGCAGCTGCAGACGGAAACTTCTCAAAACAGTGCTCTGAGCCAAAGCCACTGCCATGAAACTGCACTGCCCGAGAGACACAGCACAGTCAAAGGGTGAGAGAGAAATACAAGGCAGAAGTTGAATCTTTCAAACCTGCTCAAGAATGCCAAAACAAGAACAGCTCCCTGTTTTTCCTTCCCGCTGGATTTTCTTCAAGCTGTATCACAGAACAAGGCTGTGTAAGTCAATCCACACAGTGTCTATTCCTTTCCAAAATTCCAAATTTCTTTCTACTTTTGCCCCTTTATCCTTTTCTAACCTCCCCTAGTCCTCAGGCCTCTACTGTAATCATGGGCTTCCAAGAGAAGCTCCTGGACGGAGAGCTCCCCTCGGAGATTTCACCCAGCATTGAGCGTAATACCAAGACAAGGTTTTCCTCTGGAAGGCAAACAGGGCAGATATGAATTACACTGGGTGATTTAACCTGGCCATTTTATGCTGAGTTTAAATCTAGGAGTAAGGAACATCTTCCTTAGTCCTTAGGAGAAAGTAAGGGTTTCATTAGAGCTCACATGTATACAGCCATATACACTAGCACAGCTGTGCCTTCCTCACCTCCCCAGAGGGAAGCACCCAACTCCTTTGGCACAGGCTGCTGGAGTTATCGGGGTCCTCCAGGTCACTGCCAGCTGAGTGGGGACAGGTACAGAACACACTCCTTTTCCTCATATTCCTGTCAGGAAACACCATGTCCCTGTGCCTGCAGAAGGCAGCTCAAGCCCTAGGAAGGCAGCTGGATGAAGCAAGCCCATGCTCAACCCCAGCAGACCAGGTCCATTGAACACACCAGGGCTACTGTGAAGGCAACACAGCTGAGCATTTCCATGGTGGGCCTGTGTTATATCTCAATTGGACTAAAATGCCTGGAAACACCAGGGCAGAATGCAAGGAAATGTGTGTTTTGTGAGTGAATCACGTGCCTCATTGCAAAAAGGGAATAAAAGGGTCGAAGTAATGAGAGAGCTGGGATAAATGCAGTAGTACCCTTATAGCTCCTCTGGGAAGGATACATTCATCTGTAATCTGACTGCTTCTGAAAGCCAGGAATAGATTTTCTTTTCCAATTCCTGCCATTTATTACTGCTGATTATTAAAAGCAATGCACACAGCTGATTAACAAGATGACAGGTTCCCAGGACTTCTCATTTTCACTTCAGTGAGGAAGTATTTCTCTTATGACAGACAGAGGTGATAGACACAGAGAAACTCCAGGTGCTTTGTGTCCACATGTTTTACCCCAACTGAAATATTAGAATCCAAAAACTTTTTAAAATTCATTTTTAAATTATTGGCCAAATGAATAGAGCCAAAAATCAGCAGGTGCATCTTCTCTCTCCCTTCAACAATCTGACATCTCCAGTCAAAATAATCAAAGCAGCTGCAGTTTGATCCTTCATCTTCCCTTTCAAGTTGTTTTTTCCCTTGGCTTTTCCTTCAGTCACTGAAAAAGGATGACTTGCAGTTCAATAACACAAGTATATTTGCACAACAAAACTCAAACCATGGAATGCATCCCTGCTTTCCATACCTGTCAAATGCAGATTTGTTCAAAATACTGAAAATAAATCTTCAGTGTTCAAACTGGATTCTGTATTCTAGATGTAAACAACAAATCACCTTGAAAATATGCATCTTATCAGATAAGATTTCCAAAATGAGATTAAAGGGCAATCTTGCTTACATGTATTTAGCTCACATATTTACATACAAACAAGCAAGAGGAAGTCTCACTCCTAAGAATAATTAATGAGAAGTTCTTATTTTAATGTCAGTTATGACAGGCAACCGCTTGAATTAACTAAAAATTAATATAACAATTACAGTATGCCGAAATCATACACATGTGGCCAGGGAGAATATTAGGAAAAGTAAAGCTGGAGATAGGAAAAAAAAAAAAATAAAAAAAAAAGGACAAATACTGTTTGCAGGTCTTGCTAATAATAAAATAGGATTTAAATAACATCCTCAAGCTATTTAGCAAGAAGAAGGCATTTAAAAAATAACTCCAAGAAGTAATATTTCAGTGATTATTATCTCATCTAAAGCTAGAGAATACCATTTGAAACTTACATGTTAAGATTTCATGTCAGATTCAATAAAAGTATTTGCTTGGTTGCTTGCTTACTTGTTATAGAGCTGAATTTTTTCAATCAAGTAAATAAAAATAAAACTAGGTAGTTGTAAAAGTTACAGGACTAAAGCCCATTGGTGATATTTCCATGACAAAAATGGAAGGAGAAAGGTAAATGGTTATCTATACTTTCACAAGGGATAAATGTCTGTTTGATCTTTGATGTTTTGTGGCAGCCTAAAATGCATCTCAGTATGTATATTTTACCTGAGGACTGATTATTTTAGGAGTATAAAATAGAATGTTTATCGTATTTAATTCGGGAATACAACCCAGGAGATTATGAAATCCTGGAGGAAAAATGTCAAAGCAGGATTGGAGGTTTAACATACAGAGGAAGTGTTCAGAGCTTTCTGCAGGGTCTACAGGTGAACACTAGGGGAAGTTTTTTTGCTCTAGGATATCCATTGGCTTTACACAGAATACAGACAAAAAGATGGCAGGAACACATCCAGAAAATATCCAGAATATATTCAGAACAGAAGCAGAAAAACATCAGTGGGACCTCTCTGAAAATTCATTTTTAAGTAATTTGTCTAATACTCTGAATTATGCAGAATCTAGACACTCTTCATAGTTCAAGCTAAGTTTTGCACTTAAAATGTTCCTAACATTGGAACACAGAGTATCCTTCTCTGAGGTATTACAGGATTACTTTGAGTTCCTACTTAGTTTTTTAAGTTTTATACAACCAGTGACTAGTTTATGCAACTAATATTAAATTTTCCAAAGGAAACACTTTAGAATTTTCATCTAATGTCAGTCTAATTTTGTATCAAAGAACTCTAAAGCCTACCTATAGTTAGAACTCCTTGGCATCTTGCATGTAATTTTATAAAACAAGTTACAATTATGATGAAAAAATGGTAATATTTTTGAAGCTTCCTTCCAATTTTTTCTGATTATATATATAGTCAAAACTATAGATGCTTGTGGGTTTTTTTCTTCTTTCTTCCTATTTTTTGGGAGGTTGGGTTAGTGAGAAAGAAAGGGATTCAGATCTNATATATATATATAGCCAAAACTATAGATGCTTGTGGGTTTTTTTTCTTCTTTCTTCCTATTTTTTGGGAGGTTGGGTTAGTGAGAAAGAAAGGGATTCAGATCTTTGCCAAGGACTCAAGAACTGTCTGGAGGTTTGTTTTCACTGCAGATGACAAGTACTTCCCTGCATAATAATACACATCAGACAGGTGTCTGCTCCAACAGAAATCAGGTTAGCTCCTGAACTGGTTGGAGAATAGCCAGCACAGGAAGCAGAAAGCACAGGTCTTCATTGTCCAAACAAGTTTTTCTCCGAGGCACTGTGCCCTGTGTGTGTGTCAGTGTGAACTGGGGCACCTCTGCAAGGTGAGATGCCCATCGCCTGCACTGAAGTCCTTACTCAAACTCATTCCTGCTTGCAAAAACCCCATGACAGCCCACTACCAGCTCTGATCACAGGATAACTTTGTTCTCTAACAAAACCTTTGCATTTCTGCACAAGGTAATACTTTGGTACAACAGCTTTCCCTGCATACAAAACCAACCATTTTACAACAGGAAGCTGTACAGTTGTAGAATATAAATGGCCAGCTCAAGTCTCCAGTGATACTTACATAATACATGCAGCCATACAACCAAAGGGATGTGTATATGGATATACATAATACATACATACACATTATAAGCCCACACAGACATAATTACATGTGCATGTCTTCCTTTAACAATTCCTTTTTGCTCCTGTTTACAGATTCACAGGATATTCCGAGTTGCAAGGGACCCACAAGGATCTTAACTAAATAGCCCATTATTAGCACCATGCTCTGACCAACTGAATTGATCTCAGGGTCAGAGGTTCAGAACCACAGATATTATATTCAAACATCACACACATCGTATCTACCTTTAACAACGGCTCATGCCCTGAAATCCCCTCTGCATTTGAATCATTATTCCCTTTTAAGTAGAAAAATCATATATTAACCATTAAAAAACCCATTGCATCTAACAAGTGGAGCAGCTGCTGATAGAAATGAAGTTCTGGATTACAGAGTCTTGGATTACGTCTTGGATGCTGGAAAAAGTAAATCAGACCTTATAAACCTCAAGAAAGTTAATGAACAGGGTCATATGTATCTTAAGGGGAAATTACTATGCTTAAAGCAACTAGCAGCATCTATTGATATCAGGGAAAGTGTATCCATTTTACCAGAGACATACCTTAACTCCTCCTTTCTCACGCCACACTCACTCCCCCCCCAGTCACAGAGAACATCCCCAAGGCCACTTCTCATCCTCTTGTATGATTCTCGTGACACTCAGCAGCTTCTGCTGATCCCCACATGAGCATCTGGCTCAACACCCAGACCCGTCAGTCACCACCCCTGAGCCACAGGGAGGGCTGGCCTGAGCACATTTTATCTGCAGCTCGGCTCAGCAGCCACAGGTGGGATGCAGACATATGAGGGTTCAGAAATCTCTACTGTGACCTGTGCAGTACCAGCCTGCAGCAGAGGCTGACAGCTTCCTGGCTGGGTGAGCCAGAGACCTGTGGGACAAGGAGCAGAAAAACAGCCAGGTGAGGATGTTTGCACCTGGCTTAGGACACTGACTTTAGTTAAAATGTTTCTTTCACACTGCTCTTAATTAAGAAATTATTTAGTTTTACACCACCGGCACTGCTGCCCTTTATGTGGTAATTTAACCATACAGAACAAGTCAGAACAAAGACATTTCACCAAAGGAGCCGGCTCGTGTGAAAGCAGCAGGTGAAAAAGCAGGTAGGAGAGCTGCAGTTGTCCTCAAAACGCTCTCTCAGTATCATGTCCATTCCTTGGAGACAATTTATCTCTTTTCCTTATTAGGTGAAAAAAGTCAGGATAGTAATCTATCTACAGCTAGGTATATAAATGTAGGCTTTGTGTTAATACCCTTGCACTCTATTTTTTCTACTCAAACCCAAGAAGCAGAAGAGGAAATGCTACTCAGTAAACATATTTCATCACTCTAATCACGGTAGGAATGGGAGATGACAGATTCTAATTAGTCTTGTAATTAGAGACAGTACTGTCTCTGGGACATTTGATTACAGTTTACGTGAGACCCCACTGGAAGAAAGACTTCCAGCCTTCAACAACACAGCCCACCAGTACAAAGGGATAAACTGTTCAGGGAAATAACCAATATAACAGCAGGCACCAGTGCAGAACAAGTATATACACTTCAGTTGAAGACAAAATATATCATGAATACAGATGAGAAAAAAAATTACAGGTTACAGAGAGTATAAAGGAAGCTGGTTTACATCCCAGTGTTACACTCCTAAGAAGAAACAGCAGCAATTAATGAAGAGAATGAAGAAAAATAATATCTGCAACCTGATTTGATCAGATCCAGTAATGCATTACTCACTTGCAGCTAAGCAACAACCATATTTGCAACTGTACTTTGCGATCAACAACTCATTCTTTTTCCAGCTAGACCACTGTGCCAGCTCTCACGTGATTCCGGCAACTATGACACACAACATTAGTGATCTAAATGATTACATGCATTAAAAATATTCTAAAACAAAAGGGAAAATTAGAAGAATTCAATTCAAAAAATATTACCACACACAACAGCTAAAAGTACTACCCTGTGTTGCTATAGCTTTGTGTGCTGTTCAGCACCATGGCTTCTGGTAATTGAGAGAAAATAGAAAGAATGTCCATGAGAGAACAAGCTGACATAATATAAGGATGCACATCAAGGAGGTCAGCACTTCTGGCCTGTCAAAAATGCTACTGCAGCTTCAGCAGACATACCTCAACTAGCTTTGCAGCTGCCTGCTAGCAGCATGGGGTCATTCTGAGGCTGTGAAACCTGTGAGTGAATAAATACTCAAATAATCAGTCTTGGCACACTGCACTGGATAATTACATGTGACAATCTTTTTCATGCCCTCAGCCTTGCAGAGCTATGTAGGCATTATCCCAGCCTGCTACACATTTCAAAGCTGTGGTCCCCAAACCATGCACGGAGGCAATGCATTACATTTAAGACATTGCATTATTACTCACAGTCACAAGCCATCACCACTACTCTAGCACACATCAAAAAAAGCAAAGTGTGACAGCTTATATCATTGCCCCAGACCCAGAAAAGGGACATTTGTATCAAAATTTCACTGGTTTACCATCTTAACAAAAAAATTATTTTAACAGCATTTAAAACTAGAGCTACATATATTTCAAATTTTTAGAAACTCCTAAAAGGATGCTAGCAGAGGAGCATTAGGTGGAGGGCAAACAAAGCAGAGTTGAGGGGAATTGAGCTTTCCTATTATGAACACAATTACTGACTTCTCAGACCATGATCTGATTTTGACAGTCATTTAAGAAGTTTTAGGACCACAGGATGTTGAGAACAATCCTTAATAGAGAACAAAGAGCTGTCCCTTAGTCCCAGATGAGAAACAGAACCTGAATTAACTGGCACTTTCAGTACCCAGTGTACTAGAAATAACTGAAAAAAATTCTAAAATGCTGGAGATATTCTGTAGATCTCTGCTGAAACTGTTTCTGAATAAGGAGCTCTAAAGCCATGGGAGGAAAAAAGGCAAAATACAAAAATTCAAAGAGACAAAGGAAAGAAAGAAGTTACTTTTGCAGAAGAGAAGAAAGGTTTACAGAACATCTGACTAATTATATCTCAGTTGAAAACTAGATTCAAACGATATGAAGTACTTGCGGCAAAAGAAATCAATGGAGTATTTAAATTGATTTTACCAACACTGAAGAAGGCAAAAAATTCCCAAAGTCCCCTTTATCGTGTACAGACTTTAGCTCAATTAGTATTGGATTGAAAGTTCATTATTACTTGTACTTCAGTTTTCCTTTGATCTCATCCCTCTCACTTGGTACAATATTTTAAGGAATATTTAATTGAATATTGCAAGGAACGGACAAAAAAGACCCCACTTTACTTACTATCATTTATTTTCAATCATCATCCTTCAACAACTAAAAAGCTATTTTTGACTGCAGAAATGACAAATTTCAAATTACTAGTGCTAAACACAATGTCATTACTTTTTTGGCTTGTAAATGGTAAAGATTCATGTTTTTGTGCAAATAGGAAACTTAGCAAAATACCACCAGAAGCTCTTAGATTTGGATACTATTAGCATACCCTACCTGGCCACAACACAGGTCCTCCCTCTTTATCCTAGATTTAGCACATGCTATGGTCTGTGAGGAGAACACTGAGGAAATTCTCAATGCATTGAATTTTTTTTTCCTATATAAAACCAACCAACGAACCAAAAAAATAAATCCCAGTCTTTTTGCATTTTTATTGATAAACTATTCTAATCAAGAACATTTCATCTCAGCTTCCAGCTCAACATCTTCACTTCAGATCTGTTTCCCTCAGGAGTAGACACAGGCCTGCAGGTAGTCTCAGCAGCTGCCTCCTAACTTTCTGTCCCTGGATGACTTCGAACATGCGCCCATGGCCCCACCTTCCTTACAGTAAGTCACGTGCCAAAGTGAGTCAGCAAAATATGCTTAACCATTTCCCAATGAAGCAATGCTTGTATTAAATNTAGATGCTACAAAACTCCAAATTTAAAAATCTTAAAATTGTCCTAACAATTTGCCATTGTGTTCTCTATCACTATATTTTTATCTTCAGTTTAAGGTGTTTTTCCTAGCTGTAATAACGGAAAATGGATGTCATTTAACTGTTTTCATTAACTGCGTGACACAGTTCAATAGTTTTTTATCTATCCTTAATTCACTATCATCTTTCCTCCACCACTGCATTATTCATGTGTGTCACCCTCTTCTAATTCCTGTGACAAATACATTTGTAATAATTTTATTAAGGATCAACACTTCCCCTCATGATGAGAAGAAGCAAAAGTTAAAGCAGCTCTGTCACTTGGCTCTGCCTGGAAGTCGGTCAGGGCAAAGGCGAGGCAGCCATGAGGAGCAGGCAGCAAACCTGCAGCCTGTGGCAAACTGGTCTGGGGGCTGACAGCAGCCAGAAGCACCACCAGCAGCTACTGCTTCATTAATTTTACTTTGTTTCAGGGAGGTGAAGAACTGAACCATCAATAAAAGCAAAAAAACACCGTCATATTTTACATCTACCAAGTGAGGCTTAATTTAAATCATTTTTACCACCTATTTCAAACAAAAGCACCAAGTGTGCAAAATATTTTATTAATAGTATTCATTCAAATAGTACACTAGACTAAGTACTACACTCTTACAGCTTCTACAAAACTATTTCCACACATTACATCCTGGAATGCCTTTTAACATTCAACTAGAGAAACAAAAATGCTAATCTAATTCCAGCCTTAATCTATTTGAAAGGAAAAAATATTTAAATAAGTGATTTTGTGTTTTCTATGATTGGAATAACCATTGTTACAGCAGGTTGGTTTTGGCAGTGCCTTTACTACTTTGACTGTTCACAAGTTGTCTTACAGTTTCAGACAGTGTCAGACCTAGAGAATATATCTCATGCCAGCTGGAGTGGGAACATTGGTTTTATGTATAGAAATACAGCTTTTAGAACTCAAGGTCTGCTAGCAGTTTCTCTACAAACTACAATGGCAGCTGTGCTAGAGGTCATGAATATTACATAAGGGCTGTCCATGTATTCAAGCCAGCATCAGTAAGCCAAATTCCCATAGCAACACTCACATAGATTTACTCATTGCTAAGGGATGCACCAGTCCAGCAGTGAGCACTGCACTGCTACCCTGATTAGTCTGCAAGATACTATTACTTCAACTCTCCTTTTTAAAGATTGTGCGTTTACTGATGAAATTCAAAACTTCACCTGAATTTCAGTGCAGCCTTTATCATCTTTCCCAGGAGCATAAAAACCTCAAACTAGCAAAACCCACCCCTGATAAAACTAAAACTCCTGACTACAATCGGCAATCTCTGAGATACAAGGCAGAAGGGAAGAAGTGAGCTGCTTCTGTTGAGTTGCTGCTACACTAATCCCAGAACAGCAAGATCCAACTTCAAAGAGATGTTCAGCATCTCCTACACTTGGCACGTTCCAGCAGCTCATTAAAAAGCCGCTGTAGGAGCTCTTATTAAATATCAGTTAACAATTACATTTTCAAAAAAACCAAATTTGGCTTCCCTATTCAGCTTTTCTGGCCTGATGAAGATGTCTGTGCATTACAGAACTGCATTATTTACAGAGCTGGTCCTCGCTACACGTTCGGCTACAGAGCTCTGTGATCTGGACTCAGAGATTTCTGAAGAGCACTTGTAAAACAGGTGGCATAAATGGGCAGAGGTTAAGCTGGCAGTGGAGAATTAAATGGAATAGGAGATGGAAAGGAGATAAGGAATGAAAAAAACAAGGCAAAATGGAGGAGGGGACTCAGAGAGAAAGTGAGGGAAAAGCGTAGGTCAGGTAGATCTAAGGGGGGATCTCAATGGTGTATTTAAATATATTAGAACAAAAAACAGATTTCATGAAACAGTAATACATTTAAACCTGGCAGGCAGGATAAAAAAAAAGAAAAACTGGAATGAAGTGATAAATGAATGATAACAAAGAAGATGAGCAACAGTTTTTACAGGTGCAGTATTATTCAAAGATGTAGCACAGATGAAAGTGAAACAAGCCCATCACTTTCATTACTAAAACCTTCACAGTCCTAAATACAGCTCACGGAAAATACACAGACACACAGCAAAAGCCTAAAGCTCATTTAGTGTTTTCTTACTACATTGTCACTATCTGCCAAGGAGTATGGAGAGAGGAGACATCTGAAGAAGACCTAATGACTCACAGGGTCACTTAACGAACCAACTGTAAAGAAAGTGAGTGAAGTCTTTAGGAAAGAAACACTCTAGTAACAGATTCTCCTTATTTACATATGAAATGTACGGACTGATTCTTCATTGAAGGGAGATGAACAGGATGTTTGAGGGCTGATTTTTCCCACTGTAAAAGCATTAAGTGCCCTAGCAATCCATGAGCAAACTTTCAGAAACATCTTCAGTAAGAACTCACAGCACTGAGTCTATACACTGCAACAGATGCTTATATTTAATAAAAGAAGAAATGCACACATTTAAATCCGAATGTTCTGCAACACGTAAGTCAATCAAGCGTCTGTTACGGAAAACTGATACTAAGTGATTTTTCATGGAGCATATATTTTCAGCTGCTGTCTGGAATGCTTATAAGAGATCTAATCTGTATGTTAACACATTAAAAACATTTTATTACTAACAGATGAGATGACAAAGAATCATTGAATGGTTTGGGTTAGAATGGATCTTAAAAAATCATCTGGTTTCAACCCCTGCTTTAAAGCCAAGTATTTTATGATTTTGTAACATGAAACTACACCTTACCTTTGCTTTTTCCAGCTGTGCCTGGGCCTGTCGCTCTGCCTCTCTCCGCACTGCTTCCCTATCTTCTTCCAGAGACACATCTGAATCAGATGGACGGCTGGTGTAGGAGTCCGCCGAACCCTGCGAAAGATAACAAAAAATAATGTCACAAGATCATTCTTTGATGTTTAAAAAAAAAAAAAAGAAGAAAAAAAAGAAAAAAAAAGAAAAAGGAAAGTAGAAGAGGCTATACACCTTGCCTTTTCTCTTACTTCTGTAGCCCTGACAAAAGACTAACTGCCCAAAAGGGAAATTCACTTAGAAGAAATTTTGTCTAGGTAAACGTTTTCTTCTGGAAACTTTCAAAAAGTGCAGGTATCTTCTCCAGTGTTTTACTTCCTGCCCTATCTCTGCGCTCTTATTTGTGTGCTTTTCAGCAAGCAGAGCCAGTTTCTCTGGAGACTTACAGCACTGGTGCAGTGCAGGGCTGAAGGACACACAGCAGCTTCAAGGATGGCTCCATAAAAATCAGAACTCTAAACAGTGACAGAAATAGCAAGCAAACAGACATCCTATAATCAAAATGTAAATTTAGTAACAATAATTACCATTACACAACACCATTGCTAAGATTTAACCTCTGCTATGCATTTTATTTCAGAGCAGCCTCTTTACCTGACACACTTTCCCCATCAGAACAGCAAATGGCTCATATCCATCTCTGCCCCTTAGCAAAACATGCAAATGACCACAAATCAACTTCCAACTAATAAAATCCGTCTGGACTCAACACATGTCCCTGTATCACCACAATGGAAGCAGACACAATGCCAGAAAAGCTCTATAAATAATGACAACTCTGCTTTCTCTCTGCATCTCCCTGCATACAAAACAGAGTTCTGGTAATTCAATCAGAATGAAAACAACTGTCCTCTCCTCACCGCCTTTATTTTCTCCCTCTTTGCAATACATACAAATGTAAGGTGATAAGGAAAATGCAGAGCTTACACAGATATCAGAATTCTTCAGACGTCCTCCTTTGGCTCTTTTCAGAAGCCTGATCCAGGTGGCCTTCATTAGCCAGACAGCTCAGTTACTGTCCGCAGCTGCAGCGCCCGGCACTGATCTCATAAAACATGTGCACACTGAGCACTGCAGAATCACAGCTCCTTTCCTATCCATGCTCTGCTCTGAGAGCCTTCCTTCTCTTCCCTCTGCCTTTCAAGCTTCCAGCCTCACTGTTTCCAAGTATTCTACTGCAATTAAATTCTCAAATTTTCTCATGCCAGTAGGAAAAAAGAAAAAAAGAAATTAAAAAAAAAACTCCAAAAAATCCACACCACCTCCAAAAATCACAACTTCAACGACAAAAACATAAAATAAAACCAGCTTCAGAAATATTTTGAGAGATGCTTCAGCTGATCATAAACTGAGATCGATCACAGAAAAATACCTAGGGCTTTTTCCTTTCTGTTTTGGGGGGCGGATTCGGCTGTTAAAAATAGTGCTTGTAAAAGAACCTTTTAAAATCCTGTGCAAAATGTATTCAGTGACATTTGCAAGTGCAAAGTTCATTTCATCTCTTCCTAGATTGGCTGGGGGTGGGGTAACAGGCTGTTCATACCACTGGGCATGCTCCATATGTGCAGCCTTTTACGCAGATGCTCACATCACACCGAGCTGTTAGCCTATGCCAAATTGCCATTTTACATCTCAAGGGTAAACAGCTGGAAAACGCAAGGTCCCTGTGAAACTGGAAGAGCTGGTACAGTGTCTTGTTCCTGTCATGGATGTCTGCTGCCAGCCATGTTTCCCTTGGATGCTTGCTTCTGTCAGAGTACTGCCCTCCTCTGCGAAGCACTGAGCTCTGCTCACATTTCCCTCACAGAAACCAAAAATATGCCTGTTGAGTGGGAATTTAACCCCCTGGTTGTTGCATATATTTTTTCTGACATTAGCAGAGGAAAGGAGCAAAGAATAACTGCAACATACCATGTAAATATTAGATCTCAATATGCTAAAAGCCAAACAAAACCTTAAATTTCACTATTCTGCTTTTCAGAGTCATCCTCTACCCTGTAATGAACTGACATGGGAGTGACATGCTAAGGCAGGTTTTCCTAGAGCATTTACAGTTTACTTATGGACATGCAACAATCTAGGTGAGAAAAATCACTGCAGCTGGCTGCAGTGCCCACCTTTGATATGTCAGGTTTACAAGAAAAACAGTGAATAGAGACTACAGCTGAGAGAACGGTCATGCACATGCTGCAGTATGGCAGCATATCCCAGGAATGATTGAATCCTGCCATGATTTGTTCTGTGTAACAATGAAATTGCCCATCACAAGCAGCCTACATTTCACCATTATTAGAGCAAACAACAGTTGTCACTAAACTCACAGTTCTAAATAAAGCTACTTTTTAAGTTTACAAACGTTTTACTTTTTTCTTTCCAGAAGCCCGTAATAGTTATAGCATAGAATTTAATATACTGTCCTTGAACTGACATAAAGAAAATTATTCTCCAAGGAATATTTTGCTTTTCAGGAGTTCAGGTATATCTGCTATATATATCTGCAGTTTTGAACGTCATTGTTCAAAACTGTCTCCTGAGCTAAAGCAATTAGGAGCAGAAATCAAAATAAAATACACTCAAACTTTGTTGCAATTTTTGGAATATCTTGTTGGTTAAGAAAATATACAGAGGCCCTGTAACCTCCCCAAAACCTTTCAAATTTTGCTGTTCTTTAAAATTTCCCTTAGCCACAACTTCTGACACAGCTGCCTATGCAAATAGTGGGAAAAGATGAGCATCAACAAGCAGACAGAAGTTTAGTGCAGCGTTTAAATCCAATTATGGCTGACACACCAGGGGTCTGTGGACAAAACCACTGATGTTATCACAGCACTAATGAAAGATGAGACTGTGATGAGCCCACCCCAGAATCCCAGCCCCCAGGACACTCTGTGGTCCCTCAACACTCAATCCTCCTTGGAAAGGGCACATCCAAACTCTTCCCCACCAGCACTGCAGCTCATGGCTGCCATGAGGAACGGCGCCATAAAACAACCCCAAAGCAACATTACCTTTAAGTAAGAGGAAAACAAACAAAGCAGCCATTAAGCTTGACAGGAGATCATATGATAGTGTGGGTGTTTGCTTCCCACAGCACTTCTGTGGTGAGCACACAATATTTGATACTGACCAAGCAGCACAGCATCACTTTTACTGTCCTTCATTCTGCTGTCCACACGGGATGCTACCTAACTGGACCTCACCCTATTAAAAAAAAATAAATCATGAAGCACAGTAACTAATTGCTATCTCCCCTAAGGGGCCAAAATGCCTTTTGTGTCAGACTAGAATTGCTAAAATTTGAATTTCATTTTTTCAGCCACAGAGATCATTTACAGTGCTTGTCATGTCTTGTGTTGGCCACAGTCCGAACAAACATCAAAACAATCAGAATTATTCCATTTATTTTAATTATATTGACACATTGCATTAATCAAACTTAGTATCACATTTATTTTCACTGTGGTTCAGATATGGTCATGTAAATTTTCTGTGGAAAGGGAAAGCTGGAAGCTTCTTTGCTTTTTGATTAGGGAAAAAACTCACAGCTGGATAATACAGGAAAAGGAGCAGACAATTATATTTAATTAATTGTGTAAATTTCTGAGTATTTTTATATGAGCCAATAATGCATTCAATCACATTAAGGTCAAAAAAAATTAAACCTATACAAAAACTATGATGAAACTATAATAGAAATACCTTGACTATTCAAGAAGAAATATCATGACAAGTTGATGTGCATTGTCCATTTATAACAACCAAGGAAACTACATTTCCTCCCTGGGTTACTGAAGTTTTTTTTGGTTACTCTGGAGAACAGTAAAAATCTTTTCCCAAGAGCTTCTGAAATTCAGTCTTTGTGAAATTCTTCTTCATGTCTCCATCTCCTTCCACTGCAATATGGAAGGGCTGCAGTAATATCTGTATGCAATATACGTTATTGTAGTCCTCAACTCCTCATGTTTCACGGGAAACTGTCTAATCAAAGTGAGATAATTCATGTTAATAATTACTCCATCTATTTATTTGTAAATTTATTTTATTTTCTTTTATTCCTCACTTTGCAGGTTTACAGGCCCAGCTTGTTTGAAAAATAAATTCCTGTTTTAGTAACATGCTTGACAAGTATTTCCCAGTTATCTTAACACTAATTATATTGGAGTAGCTTCTATGAGCTAGTGCAAACTCATGCTTTTCACACTGCTAGTGATCATATGTGACCATATTTGAGCTCCTTTTTCCTTCAAGACCATAAATGTCTGATGTTTTAAGTATTGCAGAAGTGCGTCATCTTTAGAAGACTAGGTCCCTCAAGTAAAAGGGGATTTTTTTAATTTTAATTATTTCTCTTTACTTGCAGGTAGAAAACATTAAGGTAAATTTGGTAGTGCCTCTTATTTTACTTACTAGTTTTCTGTACCCATGCTTAACTTCCATCAGTACAGTTGGAGCTTAAGATTTTGACTGATAAATTCTCACTGTGTTAATACAGCCATCACTGCTCTCACCAATTCAGTCATGGCCTTAAAATTGTGTTTGTCCCTTCAAAAATAAAAACAATGTTAGTACCATGACTAACTTCTACAGCGTAATCCAGTTAGGAATTAGATATCATTTAAACAGATCATTTTCCAGATTAATGAAAATTCTCAAGTAATTATCTTCTTAGAAAGATAAACTAAATTCATTCAAGTAAAGAATTTTCTTTTCACATTATTATTCATTAAATGAAGGCATGAAACAATAAGCAAACATGCATTAACATTTTACTAGGAATAAAGAAATACATGTGGCTGGATACATATATAAAACCCTTAATTTAGAGCAGTGGGGTCTTATCTGAGATGTATTTTTCATAGTTTCATTTACTTGATGCTAATGAGACTTTTAAATCCAAAAGCAGAAATGCAGCCTTTATGTCTTCATCTGATTTATACTTTGAATATGGAAAGCTCAGGCCTCATTGTGCCAATAAGAGAAACAAATCACTTCAATATTCAGAATTTATGAAGAGATACTGTTAACTGCTTATGTTCTTGTCCTGTGGCAGGAGTAAGAATGGCATCACAGGTCCCACTAGGACACAATCTGAGATAGCTTATTATGTCCCTGTGATGTGCAACTCCTTGTTTGCCATAAACTACAGTAAAGAAAAAGAATTATTTCCACAAAATGTTAATTTATCTTAATATATCTTGAAATTTATTCAGAACAAAGGCAAAAAGTGAAATGTCAAAGTTTAGTATGAAGTGAAACTGCTGACATTGTCATATCATAATATGCCAGGGAATACAGACTGTTGTTTCATCCTAAACTGATCAACCTGAAAAATATAAGCTTGAGTCAGAAACTCTCCCATAAATGACCCATGAGCAGAGGAGATCTCAGTTTGGCAGAGGGACCACAGGTGGTGAATGTGAAAATTTCTTATCTGTGCAGTTTTCTCCGGATGTCTAAACAATGTCATTATTTTGAATTATGTTGAAGAAAATACAGAACTCTGCTCTGAGAATTCGACATAGTATTATAGGGATGTTAACTATTTGAAGGTAGAATTTATAGGAAGACCAAATTTAATTAAATTAAACTACTTTTTTGCAAGGTATATTTGAAGAGTATGAAAAACTGTAGAAATACCTTTTAGCAAAGGAAAAAGGAGAGTCCATGTTTTCATTAAGGCATTATCAAACAGGAATTGTTAATTCCTTGTGCACGGGTCACCACAGATGCTTCACAACCTGGCAAAGTCTGGTTCTGATGTCCTCCCTGGCTCTTGGCATGCACCCTGCAGTGCAGTGCCACAAGATGTACATGTAAACAGACAATTACTATTCAAGGAGGGCCACCAGCTCGAACAGTGGGCATTTAAATACTCTTCTGTGTTTGTACTTAAAAACCAAACCGAATGTTGATTAGAATGTTTTTGTTTTTAGAGCTAACGTGGCATTGCTATGGCATCTACAGCCATGGGGGATGTTCAAAAGACAGGACTGAAATTTCAAAACAGCTGGGAGCTTTAGGATGGCATTATGATTAAAAAGGAGATTATATAGGAAATCAGTCTTCTCTTTACCCTTAACATGACTTTGGCAAGCTTGACTGCAGCATCCAGCTCACCACTAACAGATTTACAAGGGGTTAATCCAATCGACAGCTGCCTGAAAACAGAGTTTTTTAAAACAGCTCTTAGGTTTGCAGAAGACTAGATTTGGGAATTCAGGAACCAGGTAAACAGCTGGTCAAACCAACAAAACTAAAATAACCTCCCACACCAAGAAAACCCACACATTTGCACTCACATTTCATTGTATTTGCCTAAATGTTTGATTCTGTGTTGTTTCACTAAGAAAAAGTGGAAT
This sequence comes from Bombycilla garrulus, assembly GCA_013400315.1. Classification (NCBI taxonomy): domain Eukaryota; kingdom Metazoa; phylum Chordata; class Aves; order Passeriformes; family Bombycillidae; genus Bombycilla; species Bombycilla garrulus. The sequence continues at coordinate 277,870 of VXBU01009289.1, read as the reverse complement.
GGGTAGATATTTTTAGAGGAGTTATGGTCTTTTCATGGAGACTCCTCAGAAAATCTTTGAAAATGCAAAAAGGCAGCTGCAGAGTCAGCCTAGTTAGCAAACAAATAGAGCCCTCATAGTCAAAGCTAAACTTTTACCAAATCTGTGGGATGCTCTGGTGTGTGAGTTCACCTGGTTTCTCTCAAAAAACATCTAAAATGGAAACTCCTTGAGACCATATTGTGCTTGGCACTGCACAGTCACAAAGTGAATGACAAACACTGCCTAAATGAGCTTGCAATCAAAAGGCTGAGAGAATAAGAGCAGAAAAAAACCAACAAAGGAGTAACAAAGGGATCAAGGTAGCAATGTAACAGAAAATAAAGCATTTTTAAACATTTGATACCAGCATTATGACTCATCCCTTGCATAACCACAGTGGGCTGTTCTTTAAGTAAGTTTCGTATATGTATTATGGCAGAGATTAGTTCTGTGAAAGCCTCTGAAGGAGGATAATCTGGTAGCTCTGTGTATTCTGACAGAGAGTTTCTCACATTTACGAAATAAGATAAAGGGCTTTTGAGGAAGAGGGCAATAGCAGAAAAAGAAGGCCACCTCCAAATTCATTTCAAAAAAAAGCTTTATCAGTAATATAATCAAATCATTCAGGACTTTAAAAAATGAAATAAAAACATCTCCCAAATTGAAGGAAAATAAATGTAATTTGATATTTTGAGACAATAATTGGCTCTGGAAAATGGCATTAAACTATTAATGATTTTGAGCTATAGAGAAGAGTCAGAGTGATGACAGAACTAAGATGTTGCCAGTTGAATGACTTGGAGACAGGTGTCACAGGAAGAGAAATTCACCAAGGAAATGACTGCAAGCAGCATGAACTTAAATCATCTCACTTTTGTCTCAGACTGTCAGCACACACATGGTTATTAACACAGATTGATTGACTCATGGTAACTTTTGAAAACTCTGGTAACTTGATCATATTTGAAGACCTTGGGTAAAGGTAAATCAGACTTACTAGTAACAACAAGCTGACCTGTGGTGCAGTTTACTGGGGCAGAAGTGGCTTAAAAAGTTTTAAAGAAAAATGAAAATATAACTTTTGAGTGAATTTATTATTAAGCAGCAGATATTTAATTTATTAAATATCACAAAGGAAGGATTTTAAATTGCAGAAAGACAACTCGGAAAAAGAAGAACTTAGAATATAAAATGCTATGTGTTGATATAAGAACCCAGACAGAACAACAAAGATTGGGTCAGCCACGTAATTAAAAGCGGACAGTACAAAAAGAGGAAAAATGGAGAACACATCTGGGATGTCAACAAGAAAACAAAAAGCTAGAAAAGGAAAGAATTTGCAGGAAAGCATGGCAACCATCATCCCAATTTGTCTCAGCTCAGTTAAAAGTGCCAATTTAGATTCTGTGCTCCAGATCGTCAGTATATTTTTATCTGGGATTTTGGTTCAAGTCATTAAGATTTTCTGCATGCTTAAAAATAGCTTCCTTGAAAATTCAACACGAAATTCCATTACCAGTGGAGAATTCTGAAGGAAAAAAAACCCCTATTTTCCTTGAGTTTTACCTTTTATCTCCATACATACAGGCCCTACCTGGTTTTCAAATCTAGCACTTTTAATCTACTCCAGATAAAAAAATTGAAGGTTTGGGGACTTGCTTTCTTGTTTGTTTTTTTAACTTATTAAAAATGGTGATGTTAAGCATACACAATGAACTTTTACATATTTTACTATTTCATAGAATCATGAAACATCCTGGGTTGAAAGGGAACCACAAGGATCATCAAGTCCAACTCCTGGTCCTGCAAGGGACCATCCCCAAGAATCACAACAGCTGCTTGTGAGCATTTTCCAAACTCTTCTCAAGCTCTGTCAGGCTTTGTGCCGTGACTACTTCCCTGGGGAGCTGTTCCAGTGTCCAACCACCCTCTGGGTGAAGAAGCTTTTCCTGCTATCCAGCCTAAACTTCCCCTGACTCAGCTTCAGGTTATTCCCTTGGGTCCTGTCACTGGGCACGATAAAGGAAAGATCAGTGTCTGCCTCTGTGCTTCCTCTCACAAGGAAATTGTAATCGTAATTGCAATGACATCTCCCCTCAATGTCTTCCCAGCTGAACAAACCAAGTGACTTCAGCTGCTCCTCATATGGCTTCCCCTCCAGAGCCTTCACCATCTCTGCTGCCCTCCTTTGGAAGCTCTCTAATGGTTTAATGTCTTTTTTTATCGTGGTACCCAGAACTGCCCCCAACTCTCAAGGTGAGGCTGCCCCAGTGCAGAGCAGAGCAGGACAATCCCCTCCCTTGCCCAGCTGGCCATGCTGTGCCTGATTCCCCCCAGGACAGGGTTGGCCCTTCTGGCTGCCAGGGCACTGCTGATTTATATTCAACTTTCCATCGACCAGGAACCGAGGTTACTTTCCATGGCACTGCTCTCCAGACTCTTACTCCCCAGTCCGTCCCTACATCCAGTGTCACCCCATCCCAGGAGCAGAATCCAGCACTCCCCCTTCATGAACTTCATGATATTGGTGATTTCTCAGTCCTCTAATTTATCAACATCTCTCTGCAAAGGCATCTCTGCCTTCCAGGGAGCCAATAGCTCATCCCAATTTAGTTTCATCACCAAACTTATTCAATATGTCAGGATGTCCTGTGTCCAAGTCATTTACGAAGATGTTGAAGAGAACTGGTTCTAAGATGGAGCCCTGTAAAACTTCAGAACCCCACTAGTGACAGATCCCCAATCTGATGTCTCACAGTAACTCCTTGTGCCTGACCCACGAGCCAGCTGCTCACCCATCTCATGATGTGTTGATCCAGCTGTGAGCTGGACATCTTGTGCAGAAGGACACTGTGAGAGACAGCATTGAAAGCTTTACTGAAATCCAAAAGGACTCTATCATTTGGCTCCCCTTGATCAACTGGGTGAATTACATTGTTGTGAAAGGAAAATAAGTCCGCCAAGCAGGACTTTCCCCTCGAGAAGTGGCCCGGCTGTGACCAACAATACATTGCCTTTCAGGTGGTTTTCAGTAACTCCCAGAACAATATTCACCAGTCACCGAAGTGAGACTGACAGACCTGTAATTTTCAGGGTCACCCATCTTGCCCTTCTGTAAAACTGGGACATTTTCCAGCTTCCAGTCAACTGAGACCTCTTCAGATCACCAAGACTGTTCAAAAATCATTGAGAGAGGTCTTGCAGTGACATCAGCCAGCTCTTTTGGGATTCTTGGATGAATCTCATCAAGCCCCATGGACTGACAGGCAGCAAATCCTGCACAAATTTGGAGCTGACTGAGAGTTTATCCCAGTCGTTCTCACAGTCATGTTCACGCAGTCACAGTCACACCCATGCTCAGGGCTCTGGGACCCCCAAAGCCCATCATCTGTTGAAGTAAAGAAAGCATTAAACATCTCTGCTTTTCCTGTCTCTGTGAGGTGACCATATCATCAAGTAATTAAATAATCAAAATAATCAAATAATCAAAATGATCACTGGATTGCCTCTTTAAAAACACTTTTTATTGGCCCCCACAGTAGTGGGTAGCTTCAACTCTAATTGAGCTTCAGCTGCATGAATTTTCTTCCTACAGTGGTGAGCATCCTCTCTGTAGTCATCCCATGTCACCTGACCTTCCTTCCACTCACTTTTTTTACCTTAGCTCCAGAAGATCCTCAGCCAAGCCAGCCATCTGCCTTGCTGCTAGACCTCTGACATTTTGAAATTGCCCACTCCTGTGCCCTTAGGAGGTGGTGCCAAAAAAGCAACTAGCACTGATGGACCCCAACATCCTCATCGGTAGGGAACCTTACTTGCCAGTTCCCTGAGCAGCCTGAAGTCTGGTCTCATATCTAAGCATATCTAGGGTTGAACCTTTGCCGGAAGTTTTCCTGCTGTCACCAGATATTTTAAACTCAAGTGCTTCATGGTCTCTGTCACCAAAAAGGCCACCAACCACCACTTCACGAGATCCTCTCATTAGCAAGCATTAAATCAAGGAGGGCATCTTTCCCAGACAGATCCCTTGGTACCTGTACCATGAAGTTATCATCCAGACGTTTTAAGAATCTTCTGAAGCTCTTTTTGCTGGCTTTTTTAGTGATCCCATTTGGCAAGTTGAGGTCCCCCATAAGGACAAGGAGGGATGATTTACAGCTATACTTTAATTCCTTAAAGAATAATTCACCAGTGTCATCATCCTAGCTGAGCGCCCCATAGAAGATTCCCATGATAATACCGGCTTTATTTGTCTTAACCCAGGGGCTCTGAACTGTGCCAATGACAACTTCAAGTTCCAGCACTCAAACTTTGTCAGCTTTCAAAGGTAATAACCGCTTTTATACATATTTTTGCTTACTACCCTCCACTTCTGTACCATAAATACAGTTTCTCTCTGTTTAAACAACTATCTTTTTTTGCCATCTCTTAATGAGTTAGTCTGACAATCATACACTCTGAAGAAATGACTGTCATACACTAGTTGTATACTGATAAGTTTCTTTTCCAGATCATCTGCTACTGAAATTTTGATTTTCTAGTCATGGTCTCCTGTTAACATCTGATGACTGTCATGGCATAGAACACTGCCATTTGCTCACTGCTTACATTAGGAGAGGTTTCCCTATCAACGCCTTTGTTAAACTGTACATAGGAAGATTAAGGAATTAATTACATTTCCCTCACCCAGGCTCATTGAAAGCTCAAGCCCCTAAAACAGACATTTGTTTGTGATTCAGCCCAAGTATCTCTTGCAGACACAATGACCCTTTAACCATCTGCAGCCTTCCTCTCTTTGATACTGCCAGAAACACCAAGTCAGCAGTTCCACATTGCCTGGCATCATTTATTTCAGGGTATAAACGTGGCAAAAAATACATACATCTTCATCAATGGGCTGAATCTAAGCCCAGTTTCCAAGAGTGTCAAAGCCACACGAGTCCTTGTGGTTTCAGGTGTTAGTCCTTTGATTCGGTCCTCATCCTCATAGACTCCTTGAACAATACCTGGACTGTTTCTTTACATCCATTACCTATCCACCAGGTCTATCATAAACTAAAGCAAACTACTTGGGATTTTACCAAGAGGATGAGGCTCCTTTATCACTATTTACACATTACAGTTACTCTCATCTGATTTCAAGAATACAGCACTCTGCAATACTTCACATGAATGAAAATATCTCTGGAAAGGCCTTTTGTCCCTCTTGTCTATGACCTATCAAAATAATGTTGAAAAATTCAGTTTCTCCAGCATATATTTTCATAATTTTTGTTCTAAACCAAAACCACATCAGTTAATGTATAGATTGCATGATGCCAACTATTCACATCCTTTGGCTCACTTAGATTTGTCTCTAAAAGCCACCTCACCTAGTGCATTTGCACAGAGTGGATGAGGGTATCAAACTAAAGGAAGCATTACATGCCTGATTCTCCCATCCCAGTCTGCACAGCTGTCACTGCTTGCACAGCTCCACCAACTGTCCTTTGAAAGAAGGAGAGTGAGACAGTCTGTGACTCTGAGTCTGCTCATTTTTGAGCAATATCCCTATCTCTTTATTAAGAAATAAGACTGAAGCCTCTGTATGCCATTGTCCCTGTTTTTCATCTGCAAGGCAATGCAAGAATGTGAAGAGTACATACAATACTTGTTTACACCAAAATTAGTAAAAGGTTCTAGGAAACCATCTGATAGTATAAAATATACAATATTGAATAAACTTAAATGTATTTTCTCATAGCTAAAATACATCTCCTACCATGGATTCACGCTAACACTAGAAATAAGATTGCTTAAATGAAGATGGGAGGGTTAAAAGGGCAGGGTATGTTTTAGGCAATAGGGAAACAGAAATGTGGTTGCTGCTGAAGATGGTACTAATGATTAGATGCTAACCTGAAAGGAAATAAAATATAAATGAATTGCAAAAGAAAAATTCAAGGAAATCATAAAAGCAGCAAATGGAACTTTGATAATTCAAGGCTGGAATATTTTTTGTGTTCTGGGACATTCAAAGGTTAGAAAAATACAACAGATAATTTTCAGGATAACAACTGAACTCAGGTTTCTAAAGTTATTGCAACCTAGAAGACCAAGCATTTTCTGTTTTTCAGACATAAGAGAAACATCACGAACATTCTTTCTGATTCAGAACAGACTTTGCCTGGGTCAAAAGAGCACATTACATCATATCCCTCGCCGAGCCATTTCCTCTTCTAGAAGATACACCAAATTTTGGACCACTGGTGGTTCTTTCATCTATTGTTGCAATACTGAATACTGGCAGCAAATACGTTTGATTGCCCTGCCACACACACCTCTGAGGAGCCTAGCTCCTTGCTGTTGATAACCTCCTTGTAGATGCTGAGGGATCTCGACTCCAGGCTGTGCAAGCCCCATTCCCTCAGGCTGTATCTGCAAGTCAAGTGATGCAGCTGCAACCATCCTGGCAGGCCTTCACGGTATCCTCTCTGATTTACCCACATCTTTCTGTTGAGGCACTGAAACTGGTGACAGTAAAGCAGGTATGTTCTAATGAATGCTGTGCTCTCTCCCTGGATAGAGCACCTGCACTACTTTTTACACAGTAATCAGGAGTTTGGGATTTCAAAAGAATCTGTATTTCTAGTAATACAATAGCATTCTTCTCAAAAAAGAGACAACATGCACCTTGGGCAAACATTACTTTTTAGATTTGCTATGCAACAGTCAATTTGTTAAAAAATTTTAAGACAAGCAGTATTGCACTTTGCTGTAAAGCAACATTATTAACATGCTACCAGGATCAATCAACTTTGCAAAATCCCTCAGATAAGGAGATTTCTTCCAACACAACCCTAGCAAGTTTCTGGTTACAGATGAGTCTCCAGCACCTGCAGTGATGAAAGACAAGAATAGAAACTCCAGTTCTGCAAGTCTTAAGGTCTCACAGTATGCTGTGCTAACTCCCATCAAAGAAATACAAACAAACCTATTTTCTTCAGGAACTGCACTGGCTAGAGCCTGCTTTTTCCTCTCTGATCCATTGTTTGGAAATGAAATTAATTTTCTCCTTAAACTCATACGGTTATGCTCAGTCAAGTGTCCTATTTCTTCCTGTATAGAAGGGAATCAGTTTCTGCTTGAGGAATTACCACCCAAACGTATCAGCTGCAACTCTGCTGCTATCACTGCTGGATTCCCACTGACGGACAGGAATTTGACAAAGATGGCTCTGAGATTGCTGCTCTGCTGTGCTGATTAGGAAAGCAACTTGTATTTGGATGAGAGTCCTAAAGATAGAGAGTGAACAAGTAACAGCCAAAAGTAGGTAGGTGGACGATGGGCATCACTCAGATTATCCAGAGGATGAGGACCATGACAAAGTAGCAAAGAAGCACAAAGTTTCAAGACAAGAAATATCAGGGTAATGTGAGAGAAGTATGAGAGAGTATTTCAAGCATGTAAGAGATAGATGGCAGGCCAATGAGCATTTACGAACTATTGCTAGTTCTTGCCACTCTCCACTTTAGCAGCAGAGATCACAAAAGCAGAAAGATATCTTTTCTAGGATGAAAAATACTGTATAAAAATACCAAAACCAACCAACCAAACAAATTACCTCAATGTTATTTGGGCTTATATGCCTGGCATGACAAGTATTGTTTGTAGGCTACTATCCTCCCTCTGTTTATTTTTAACAATACACATTTTATAACATTTAATCACCTCTGTAATTAATGAAGCATTCCATTAAAGCCAGCCAATAAATACCCAGCAGAGTTCTAGGCTTCTGAATTGTAGCACATAGGCAGAAAGCTAATTCCACAACTGTTTTTTTCTGCTTATGAGCATTCAACAGGCACTCTGTGTTCACCCTGCTTTACATGAAGTCAATCCCCAAAGTAAAAAATTAAAAATGCTAAAGAAACCCAAGATGCATCACCTCCCCTAGGTCACACATATGGCCTATTCAGTAGATTGTATATGCACTGCTATACCATAATTCAAATAGATTTGTACTCAAAACCCCTCAAAGATTCTCCAGACACAATGCTAGATTCCCTGGTCAGGTAAAAGTCAGAAATCACAATTAAATTCAAGGCAGGATTTTTCACACTTTAAGAAATCCTCCTGGCTCTCAATATTACACCAGCTTAATTCCATTTTGGAGAAAAAAAAAGGGGATTTGGGATCTTATTTATTCCTTTTTTAAAAATTATTATTAATTTCACATTTATCCTTAACTGATTTCAATTAGGCTTAAACACTTATTACAAAATATTGAAAACTTTCATTTAAGTAAACCAGAATGTCATTCTTGATTTGCCCTGCTATTCTTCCATTACTCCTTCTGTAATAACTATTCCATCTATGATCAGCAATAATTCAAACAGTTAGCGTCTCCCTTCCTGTTCAAAGTTTTTAAGTTTACAATGCTCAAAAAAAATTATGGCTTATTGTTTCCTTCATCATTCAGAAGCAAAGGAAATGCTTGTTGCTGAAGCTGGCACAGTAACACAAGGGTGCTCTTTTATAACCTCTGTGTTTTGTCAGTTGTCTGCAGATCTGGATCCTTTCACGACTATTTTTCATTCTGTTAATTTTCAAAATCATCATAGCCTATGATCTCCGTGGCAGTTCCTTCTTGTTTCCTCTCTTGATTATGCTAAAACAGATCTTATTTAAATTGAATAGCATTGCATTCATATCATAACATCAACCAGAGAAGTGCAAGGACAACACTTTCAACTGTTACAAGTCAAGCTGATCCACAAAACATGTTGTGTAACTGGCAGGACTAATCCCTCCCACTACACTTACAGACACAGATGTCCAGGTTTATTTAAAATAACCCTAAATGAAACAGCACAATTTGCAGTATTTGGATTTTTTTATATGTATGCATTTTACTGGGAGGCATTTGATTACAGGAATATCTCAAATTTTATTCCTGTGGTGACAAGGCAAAAACAGCTATAGGAAATGGTATCCGCTGCGTTATGTTTTCTCCCTCAGCACACCAGGACAGTCCCATCCAGAACATTTCCCAGATGTTCTTGCCTGCAAATTCCACCGAACCTCTGGATCCAAAGTGATGAGAACATTATTTTGTACTAAAAAGACATGGCTGAACTGAATTATTCATTTTTCCTTACAAATATATGTTCCTGGCAGGAGAGGAAGGGGAAAACATCCATGCATGCATAGGAAAATTCCTAGCAGGCAAAGCAGCTAAAGTTATCAGGAAATAGGTGTATGTAGTGGCTATTTAAAAGGAAAAAAAGCTTTTTCTCACTGTCAAGTTCAAGTGAAATGTGCCATCAGCAAAATCAAAATTTCACATATGGTACCAAGGTCTTGCACAGTGAACCTCATGATTTCACTTAAGCATGTCTGAAGGCCACCCATGTTCTTGCCAGGATGTCTATAATGAATAACAGAATTACAGCACACAATGTGAATTATTCAATTTTTTGAAGGAATTAATGGAAACAACAAAACTTTCTTAAATATATGGGGTAAACCACAATATGATACATATGATAAAGTGACTGTATTTGAGCAACAATCTAATGCCTCTTTGATATCTCGCTTTATAGATATTATCCCCATATTTACGTGGAATCCAGATGAAGGCAAAAAAACCACAGTGAATTATACATTAAAGGCCTAAAATTTCAGAATTATGCTGGGCATCCTTTACTAACAGGAACTAAATCATGGGCAACTGCTGGACAAGACAAAAATTTTTAAGAATGAGTTTTGACTTATGATGTAAAAAACACGGGGATTCCTCCTTTGCTCCATGCAGATTTTTATACAGCCTGCACTCTCCCAGTGGAATCAAAGAAACAAAGAAGACTGGTGAGAGGACATGGGGAGGAAAAGACATCTAGTCCAACCTCCTGCTCAACAGTATCATATTCAATGCCACAGCAGATTGCTCAGGACCTTGTCTCATTGAGGTCTGACAATCTCCATAGATAAAAATTTTGCAGCTTGACACAGAGTTTTAGTTTGTAATCTCCTACACCAGATAAAAGTGTAAAGAAGTTCTAAGAGTAATTACATGTCAGGATAATAAACTCTGAAGTCTGACATTTAGCCTCAAAAATTAGCCTGCTGAACTGCTTCCACAAGCAGATAGAAACAGTTCTACGAAGATATGCACAAAGTCAATTTTAGTAAAGCCCATTTCTGCACATATAATAAACTTCAATTACCTCCAGTGAAGAAAAAAACTAAGTTTTAACTTCCTTTCAGGCAAATACACTTCATAAAAAGACATGCAGAGATCTTTTTCCTATCATACTTAGTTGTTACTTAAAGGAATACCTTTGAAATGCAATTATGTTCTTATGATACTCAGCTAGTAATATTAATGTATCAGCCTTGCTACCATTGAGCTGGCTATTATTGTTCCCTCTACTTAAAAATTCTTGTAAGTGTCTACCTGTCCTTAGACTTAATCACTCAGCTGAGTAGGAAGCACTCTCATTTTGTATTTCTGAAACAAAATTGCTTTGCTTATACCAATAACAATACTTTGACTTCATGAATTCATTTTTAATAAGAACATCTGTATAGATACTGTAAAAACCACGGAAACTGCCTTAAAAAAAAAGTATTAACCCAATTTCTTATTAACTTGGTTTGTAAGCTTTAACACAACTCTAAAACTCTATCGTAAACCATAAAATATAGTATTGAATTATAGAATTTTAAATGCTAAAAACTCCTACACATTGCTAAATTAAAACTCATAGAATCACACTGTGTTGTAAATGACAATGTAAAATGAAATGTGCACAGGAGAATCTCCCAGGGTTTATAATCTTTAATTTCTCAGGAAAAAAACTTTTAAAATGTCTGGTTCCTATAGTTCTGTAGTTACAGTGAAAACACCCAAGTTTTGCTGAATTTTCTCTCGGCAGAATCTTAGACATTAATCTGGTCAGCAATGTATAAAATAATAAACAATAATAAAAAAGCACACATATCATTACCCGCTTCTGTGTAAATAAAAGACTTCTGAAAAAAGAATTGATGATTCCTATTAAAGATGTGTTGCCTATCCTCAGGATTTCGTAATTCTAATTCATCAGCTGAAGTAATTATCTGGAAAGTAACATGCAGTGTAAGTAAACAAACAGCATTTCATTTAGTCAGTCCAGTTGCTGGAGTTTTTTATAATTTAGAGAACACATGTCTTCATGGTGATAGATGTCTCCGGCTTCGATAAAGAGGTAGATGGACTTTTTTTTGGTGATGGCCCTCCTGAGAGCCAGTGTTAAATAAAAAATAAATTATAGATTTGCTCTGATCAGCTGCTTCTGAATTTTTTCATCAGAACAAATCATCTTACTTATTATCATCAACTGGAAAACAAAAACATATTCCCAAAGAGACATAAACACGTAGCCTGAACTGTAAAAGAAGAGGAAAACAAAGCGGAATAAAAGGAACTTGTACCCCAAAAAGACCATCACAGAAACTTCACATAAAATAGTCCGAAGTAGGATTTTTGGTCCTTGGTTTCCGTGTGTGGAAGGTTTCTATCAAAATGCTACAGGACTACATACAGCCTGCCTGCTAGCAGTGCTTAACTGAGCCGCTGTAACTGCCAGAGCTCTGAAAGATCAAGAGAGCAACAAGCTATCCAGACTGCCAGACACCACCTCACACACACACCATTGATGGGAGAGTAGCTGTGCTACCCGGGATAGCGAGTCTAAAACAGGCAGTCTGCTGCACTAGGCGGGCAGGCACGGATGGCAGACAGCGCCAACATGCCTTCTTGACTTTAGCTTTCCATATGTGCTGCAGGGAAGTCACGATTTCCATTTTGCACATAAAACATCTTCTGCTAACCCTTCTGCTACCCCTTCTGCTACCTTATATCCATCCACAGGCTAAACAACGTAGACATCAAAATGCATGTCCCAAATACGTAAACTGGAAAGAAAACTTTAAAGTAATGCTATTGTTAGAGGCTGAACTTTGGGGTCCCTGCACGATCTGGATTTATTTTACCATATTCATGAACAGCATATGCATGTCCCACTTCCTTAACTGAAGACATTCAAGCCACTTTCTTCTAAATATCTCAACTTTTGCACGTAGGGCTCCACCCCAAGCATTATAAATTTATTACTTAGACCACATGCCATTAGTATCTTTTACCCAGAGGACACTTGCAGCTACATAGATCTCCTGACATTTAATTAAATAAGAACTATGAATATATGTGGCGTAAGGGGGAGGAAGTTGTAAATATTTTCCAAAAGCCTGGACACAGATGCACAGTGTGCAGAGGAATCCAAGAATTAAGTATGTATCTACATAAATCAGAGAAACTCAACTAACTAGCTTGTAACTAACTCTGTATTGCCCTGTCTAGATTACTGCTCCTACCATTAACCCTTGCTATGGCTACATTAACCTCATTCAAATTCCTCACTGAAAAATAGCTGATTTCTTTTTTTTATATATATTAAGGCCTGTAGAAGAAATGATGAATATGGAATAGAAAAACTTAAGTATTCTAGATCATGAAGTTATCAGGTTCTATTTTTTTTTCCCAAGTCCATGTTGGTTCACATCAGTGAGGTAAAGTGCCTCGTGCAGCATGAGGCGGATCAGAGCATTGCCAGGAAGTAGGTCACCATCATGGCCACTTCCTTTAGATGGAAATAAACTGGAACCAAGACCAATAGGTGAATTTGCAGATTTCATCAGGCCTTGGTGCTATCAATACACTCAGAAGCCAGGTCCTGTGAAAGACTTCTTTCCCTCCTTCCCACCGCTGTCTCACAAATGGAAAAGTAGCTGAGAGGTTCAGAGCTCCCTCAAACAGTTTGGTGAGATTTTTAAGTATCTTGATTTTGTTGGTTTTTAATTGTGTTTGTGAAGTGAACTGCACTGGTCGGTCCTGCCAACCCAGGCCAGTTTTCAAACGCCATTTCTCTTACACTCTACTCCTTAAACAGAAGTAAACTTCTCCTCTGCTATTTCATCACCTGGAGCTGGTCATTTGGGTTGGTTTCTAAATGTCAGAAATCATTGGACTTTCACATTGGGCTCCCTTTCACACATGCCTCAGGCACAAACCTGCTTCTTCATGCACTCACCATGATCCTCTTCCACAATAAAAGAAATGCTCATTCTCTTCCTTCATTGCATTCAGACACCACTCAGCACTAAACCAGTGCAAAAGGATCCAGATAAATTGCAGTCCTTGACTTGCCTCATTTTTGGGTTTTTTTTGCTGGAAGTATCTATTTCCAGAAGTTATTTCCTGAAGGGAGAAACCTTGTCTTTAATCTCCTAGAGCTCCACACTCCCCAGAACCCCAAATTAAAAAACAAGTATTCTGAGTTCTACACAAGGACAGCTGATCTACTGCTCACAGATTAAGATACATTACAGGGCATACAGCTCATGCCTCCATCTATGGCCTCCACAGAGCTCCCCACCTTTTTATTTACTGTTTTGTGTTGGGCAGATTGTGAGGGCAGAGGTAGGGTAAGGTCAGATACACTATAAATATCTTCAATATACTCTCAGAAATAAAAAAGGCTCCAACCTCAGTCACTGAAATTCAAATTAAAGACAGGAGACAAGGAAATAGAAGCTATATGAAGACCAAACAGTAACATAATTATTTAAAAATCTACTTCACATAAACTACAGGACATTAGATTAAACACTGTTTTTTCGCTAGGAAAAAAAAAGCATGGTCACTAAAGTTGTGCAAATCCCTAACTGGCAAGTACACTGGGCGTTTTGGGAGTAACAGAGAAATGACCAATACTTTGCCTGGGTTTATTAAGATTTTCCTCTCTAGTGGTTCCCTATTCTAAGCTGAAACAGTTTCAGGAGCCATTCTGCTATGCCATTGAAACCAGCAGCTCTCCCAGGCTCCCCTTGGGGAAATCCCGAAACTCATATGCAGTGCTTAAAACACAGCTGTGCCGTCTCTGAGCTAGTCATGGAGAATGATGCCATACAGAATGAACTTCATTTTTCCAATTTAGGAAAACTGTATTGCTTCTACACTTTGGCTGCTGCAGAGAATCCACAAGAAAAAAGTCTTGTTAAGGGTGACTGTGTCACAAATCCACATCCAGCTCTGGATGTGAGCCCATCTATCTTCATGTATAAGCACTTGTTGCTTCCACATAAGAGTTCTTCTCACTAAACACACAGTTTCAGACATGAATAACTCCATTTCTGATGCAGTTGTACAATATTTGCAGTTGAAACGTAACCAAATGCTACTGTCACTAGAAACAAACCAAGTGTCTCCTAAAATGTAAAGAATCAAAATGTCAAGGGATTTTTCAAAGGACAGACTCATGGCTCTGAAGTAAACCTCAGAGACTGAATTTAATTTGACTGCCTTTCAAATCTGTACTTCAAGTTACACTCGTGTTGTACAACTTACCTATCTGAACATAGCATTAGATGTTGTTGCCTCAGGTTGAACTAAGGTGAACGTGGAAAAGTAATTCCATAACCTTACAGCTGAATATTTACAGTGCTCTGCAACAGGTAATTTGCTGAACTATCCTTGCAATAATAAACACGCAATTCAAGGGAGGGGTTCCCAAAGAAGCAATTCTAAATTATGATTTTCAGATACATTCCTATGTTAATCCACAGTATGATGAAAACTACTGTTGCTTAAAAGTTACAAGTGACTCTCTCTGATCTTAAACAACATCCTTTTCTCCCCTCACTCAGTTTCTGAAATAAGGGAAGTAGCAATGACTCAGAGCAAACACATTACTGTGCTCTCCCTGCTGATTTCTAGGGTTTACAATACTTCTAAAATAGGTGGGGTTTTCCCTTGAAAATTAGCTGTATCAGCAAAATGTCTGTACACACAGAATTGGGATCTGTCTGATTCATGAAGAACAGTCAAAAAGCAACTCCTCTCAAACCTGAATAACACTCGACTGCTCCAAGATATTCCCCTCCTTTAAAAATTTAGCAGGCAGATTTTCATACTTTTTGGAAGATAATTCCGTCCATCAGGAGCCACAAGTATAACTGGCATTTATTAACATCATACTTAATATTCCAAAAGAAGTGCTCTATCCTTCAAGAGGACACAGGAAAACTCAACAGAAGTGAAGATTTCATTTAAAGAGACAAGTTCAAAACTTTTGCCTGGAGAACACAAGGGTCAAATGCTGGAGTTCCAAGGCAACCAAAATATATGCTCTGGACATCACAAGCAATTCACTGGATTTATAGAGTTTTCCCACTCTTTGTGAGGATATTTTCCAAGAAAAATATCTATGGAGAGAAATAAAAAGCCAAGTTTTGAGTTTCTTAGGAAAGTTAAAAACTGATCGCAAAAATCTAAAAGTTGTGTGAAACAGAGTGAATGAAATTCAATGATTTTTCTTAAATGACCAATACCAAGAAAACTTGCTGCCTCTGAATTACAGAAGAATAGCTTCTCAGTTATTAGGTTTTTTGCAGGAGGAATCCTAATTAACCCTACACTTACCATCACAGTGTTGGACCATGCTAATGCAACAGAGCCGAAAGTCTCTTCCAGGTGAGACTCCTGGCGGAAAGAGTGATGAAACACTAAGGGTGTCCTGTGCCCAACTGGGGACAAGTTGGTGCCATCAGCCCTGGCACACCTCCATCAGGGCCCTGGGAAGGCAGAAGAGATGTGGCTGGAGCTGCCCATCACCAACAGCCCCGGCAAGGAGGAGGGAGGAAGAGCAGATGCTCTGCTGGGCAAAGTGTAGCCTGGGGGCACAAGAAAGCCTCCCGAATTTGCAAGCACCACCTGGAGTCCAGTCATCCCTTATGTGGAACTCAAAAGACTGCCGGGAGTAAGTTTTAGATGCTTTTGTTTTGGGAGGGTAACGCAGACTACAATCTACCAGGCATCTGTGAAAAGGAGCTCCCTCTTCCTGTTTCATTTTTGATCAACTACTACAATTCTGTTTTATTTATTTGTTTATTCCCTTTAGCCAAAGGTTTATTTTGCAAACAAACAGGAAAAGGCCTAAACAAACAAGTTACAGCCACGAATGAGATTGCTGGGTCTACAGCTTTTTACAGTTTCCTGTATTTATGAAATTATCACTTAGTATAGTCAAACAAATCTACTTTGGCAGGTAGGTGGCAAAGAATGCCTATAAAGATACTACATGTTTCTTTCATCAGTCATAAAGAGCTAAATAAGCATCTACTTTAAGTTTAAAAAGTAAAGTTTAAAAATGTAATGTGAAAGGCACTGTGCATCCCAAGTTAGAATATTGATGAAAATACTAATGGAAACAGGAAAAGACCACTGCTACCTGGTTTTATCATTAATTTCAAAAATACAGCTTTTGTCACTGTGTCGTGACATTTTGTTTTTATTTTTAACATGAAGTGGTCATAAACCCCAACTTTTTTTCTTTTGATAACTGGTTCGTAAGCAATATTATCTTTGTCAGCTGGGGTCAGTGGGAGATGGTACTAAAGTTGATTATCAGATCCATCAGATATCTGGACTTATTATGCACTCAGAGTAAGCAAATAATCCAAGCTTGTTCATAGACAGGAAAAAAAGAAAGCAAAGTGGATGAATTTTTGTAGCATCTCACTATTAAATTCAACTGAGTTAGAATATCATTTCAGACACTCATGTTTCTGCAGATGTGTGTGCATGCCTATGGGAACATAGGTCTGTGCATACAAAATGCAAACAATGATCACATATAGCTTCATTTCTCTATTACTCTATTTAAATACTGAGTTTTAAGAGGTGGATTTACTGAGTTCCTCTAAAAGATGCTATGTTTCTTTTCATCAGTAGTCTCCTCCCTAGGATAAAAATTAAATTTTATATGCACAGCTAGAATTCCTCAAACTTATTTAAAATTGCTTTAATTTAATAGTAAACTTAAAATTAAACCCTGAAATTCTTCACTGTCACTTTTCAGTCACTTTGTCCTTCAGTGACTCAAGTAATTGTGTGGGAAGATAAAACAAATGCCATTTCCACAGTACAGAGCATATGGCTTCATGAACAACAGATCTGTACAGATAGAAGTTTTACATTGATTTAGTTTGTACTGAACAATAAAAGTGTTCTTCAAGCTTTACGTACACCATCAATTCTATTTTACTTATCACCAAGTAAAGCAAACATCTTGGTAAGTCTGGATGCCAAAATGACACCAAAAAAGTGCATTCTTCTTTTACCCTGAACTGTCATGCTCTAATGAAAAAGAAGAAAAAACCCAAATGATATTTTAGTTTGCACTTAGTGACACATTGACACATTTTGTTTGAGGAGATCATTACTCTTCAGTTTCAGGGACCTCTAGAGATATCAAAGAGAACAAAATAAAATAAAATTTTAAAAAAGTAAAAAAACCTCCAACCCCACGAAATTCATAACGGGCTTCTTACTTTTTCTATTGATTCTATTCCACTTTGCACAACTATGTCCTAGAAGAGGGACTGGAACGCGATGGCTCATGTGCCTGGGAAAGTTGTCTCAAACATTAAGCTACTTTCTATGTCACAGAATACTTTGATATTTTTTTAGAGGCTGAAACAGCATCAGAGAAAGAGATTGAGATTTGAATCCAAAACTGTAACACCATTCTTCAGTCATCTAGGTTATTTTCAAGACATTTTAAAATTTCAGACTTGTATGCTGTATGAACCAAGAAGTAACTCCACAGGATATAGTGGAATAAAGAGCAAAATGCAGAAATCTAATAAGAGTGATTTGCAACCTTTTACAAATATCTGAATGAGACCAATTAAAAAAAAAAAAAAAAAAGAAAGCTTAAAAGTTTGATACTCTCTCTCACTTTACAATTTTTTGACACAAGAAAACATTCTATAGCATAATATATAGCGGCTTACTGCTTTGGGAAAACCAAGCTCTTTTCAGCTCCCTAGCTTGGTTTGTGAAAGTTTGTGCAAGTCACACATATACAAATGAGTTCAATGCGCAGATAGCTACACTTGAATTATTTTCCTGGATGTCTTCTACATTTCTTGCATCTCAAAAACATAGCTGGTTGGAATTTTAAAAAGGAAAAAAAAAAAAAAAACAAAGAAAAAAAATCCAAAATAACTAAATTAATTCCTTGAAATGTGTTGTAGAACCCAGACTGCCATAAAAGGCCCTTTCATACTTCAAAGAGCAACTCCAGTAATCAAAACAAAACTTTTGCAATTGCCAGTTATATGCAAAGAATGTAGCACTTTTTAGCTTGTGAAATTTATTTTGATGTCCTATAGTAGAGTTCATACATATTTTTCAGCGTTATTCTTCCCCAATGCTCCTCAGTTTTGGACTTGGTCACAAATGTGTGTGGGTGGAAGATTACATCCATTTTCCTTACAACATAGCACTTGAGCCACAGGCTGCAAAATTGCAAACTTTTATGTCAGCTAGCAATGTCATGCAAAAGCGTGGAGCTGTAAGTGGTTTTCTTCTGGTCTTCTCTGACATCATTAACCTATTTCAAACACTGTTTTACACATATACTTAACTAAAGAGTGACAGATCTTAACGTGGGTGTGTTTGGGTTTTTATAAGCTAGCTCTTTTGATGGACTTCACAGTACATTACAAAGGCATGCTTTGAACTGTACAAAAGAAATGGTTTGGCAACATCCCCACAAACATACTAACAACGCCAGTTCCATAAACTACTTGTAATCTGTTTACATTACAAAGTATGAGACAAATTCTGAATTATTTGGAGGCATGGGTTTGCTTAACTCAGAGTCCCAACAGCCTCATAATAGTTAAATACTTTCAATATCACCACAATGAAATAAACAAGACAAGGAAAATAAATTCAATTTTATCTAGCAAATACTATCTCACAACTTGAAGAACTTGAAGAAAATGTCATTATTTAAAAAGCAATCGGATTGGTGAATACTAAAGTTCATACACGGGAAAAACGGTAATGACAGAAATTCAAAGCTACCCAATAAACTCTGAGATTGGAACATTAAAAGTAAGTAACAACCCAGAAAAAAACAAACAAACAAACAAACAGCCCGGTTTACATCTTACCACTTCGTACTCCTCGCTGCCAAAAAGGAACATAGTTACTCATTCACAGTCTGACACCAGTTGCCCAGAGCGCCCAGCCGCCTAAAGTTAGTGATCAGGACCAGTGCATCCTCAGCTGCCGTGTCCCAGCCGGGCAGGCTTCCCAAACTGCTTTCCCACGCCTGGGCTGCTCCTGAGGCACCGAGGCTCCCGGGCATGAACTCGGAGTCTGCTGCGAGGGCCGCGGGACCGGCGGCATGGAAAACTACGAAACTCCGCGGGCGGCAGCGGCGGCAGCCCCGCACCCGTGCGCAGCCGTGCGGGGCGGGGC